>OZ025260.1:29138273-29301357 GCA_964019135.1 Arenicola marina | reverse complement strand
TATGCGGTTGATTGGTTCCGAGGGTATTTCGCAGTCGACGGATACCGCGGCTAAATCTGCAACCTTGTGAAATCCGTGTGAGCTGATGGCATGTTTTATAAGACGTGAACAAGTTTTCGGTCAAGCTGTCTTCGGCGAAGTACATAGCATGATATCCTGCAGAGGCCAATATATATTCTGGTCTTGTAAACATTCCGCGACTCGGAGGCGATTTCTTTGAACCCCTAAAAGCACGTGATACACCTTCAGAAGCGTGTAGGTTGGTTGTATCTTCAGGACGCTTTAGCCAATTCTGGTCATATTGCGTCAATGGGAGAAGGAAGGGAGAGTGGAGCCATGTCCCCGGCGGGTAACCCCCTGCTTTTTGTGAAGCAGGACATGGGATCCTTTATCCTGCGGTCACACAGACATGGCCACAGCGGGGTTCAAACCACCGATCCAAGTGGCTCCCAGGTGGCCAGAGCGTTCAGTGTGAGCGCTCTAACCCACTGAGCTATCGGGGCGGCCCCTTTGACATTACCGGGACATTACCATTGTTGCCACAGAAACAGTGCCGTAGCGATGGTAAAGCGGAATTCCTTAGACAAGTGATACAGTGCGTTGATTGCCACTAAACTCATATTGTGTTATCTTTATTTATTTAAACATATAAATGGAAGCAAAATTACATTTAAATGCCATGTGTATACTTTTATGAGTATAAGTATAAGTATAAATCTCCTTTTCTCATATCTTCATTCGATATGACGTGGTGTTTTGCTGCAAATTAAATGTTTCTATTTTTGTACCATGGGCCTGGAGCCTACAGTAGGAAATAAACGTTTTTATTATTATTATCAATAACGACGTCATTTTAGGACCGTAACTGGTGGCGAGATCATTTGACTACGTGTGCCTAATGCAACACGCATATATATACACACACATATATATATGCATATCTAGATATATACACACACACATATATATATATATATATATATATATATATATATATATATATATAGAACACTCATGTTGTCTTTACGGGCTAGCAGCTCACAGGGGGCGATAGCCGTACACGCTGCCCACTTGGCCACGAGGTGACCCCTCCTCCCACCTCGGTGTAAGGGGCACGGGAGATACAAAGTGCCATGCGACAATGGATACAGGTAACCAAGAATGATAAGGATACCATGTAGGTAGGTACTTTTCCTTTCATATAGCCAGTTATTTCCGGTTCCGAAATCCGCCTCCCCCCACCCCCCCCCCCCCCCCGCCTCCCTCACCCACTCACCTATTCACCCCCAGCACACCGCAGGCCGCGACGTGAGCCAGTCATATAGCTGTCCTGTGTCCATGCCTGGGCGATGGGGTGGGGCGGAGCGGGCGGTTGGGGGGCCTTGCCTACACTACCAGTGTGGCCGTACATAGGGGGGCCGGAGCGTAGGGGGCCTGGGGTGGGGGGGGGGGGGTAGGCGGGGCGGGGCGAAGTGGGGTGAGCGGCGGGGGGGCGGGGGTGGCGGTACATTACCGGTGTGGCCGTCTCAGCACTCACCGTCCCCATCATCTCAGGAAGCAGACGTCCAGTGGCTTGGTCGCCGCTGGTTGGACCCACGGGGCACACACACGGTCATTTTTCGAGGTCATTTTGGGTCAAACAGATTTCCTTGGGTAGGGGGCCACAGAAGGGGGGGGGTGTAAATTAGAGAGACAAAATGAACTGATCATCACATCACCAAAAACTCCTTCATTCTTCATATATTGATATCAAGGAGTTCGAAATGTCGAGTGCTTAATGTGCGGCGACACATGTGCGACGACGTTCGTGGCAAAGTAAATGTTTTCCTTATTTAAGAACGGAATTTGATTCTATAGAGAGGGAATCTATATGTCAGGCAACAAGCTGTCGACTGTCACAGACGGCGTTAATTTGTTTAGCTGATACACTCGTTGGCGTATTGCCAACTGGTCACTAAATACTTGCTTTCATTTGGCAAATCAATATACAGCAAAACACAATGCGGCCTTCTACTCGCTAGTCCACGTCTCTCTTGCCCAGAGGGCCATGATATCTTACATGACCTAAGGCCCACTAAATTGTATTTCGTTCTAACCTTTGTCATTTGCGTTTCTTCATTGATAGCATGTTTACTTGTGGGATACACCGTGAGCACTCTGCCAGCAGAGGGAACTCGTTGCGCACATCACATCTGCCCTAGCCCCAGTTCTGTGGTTGTAGGACGGGCAACAATCCGTCTACTGTAGACGGGCCCTGTCAGATTTTTGCCCGTCCTACAACCACAGAACTGGGGCTAACATCTGCCCCACTTAATCTCAACGGTGCAGGGGTCACGAATGGTTTTAGAGGATTGTTTAGGTTGAATTTTGTATTTTCGATGCATATTTTGAAAAATATAGACATTCCGTAATCCTATGATAACAATGGAAATATGTCAAAATAACACGGTCAAAGTTCAAAACGCTTCAAGCCTTTGACTACGATCGAACTCGAAAACATAGTTCGAAAGTAACATGGCTTCTAATTACTCAAAATGGAATGAATTCGTCCGGTACGTTGCCTTCAGCACGGTAAATGCTACATGCTACAAATTCTACAGTAGCCTGGTTGATGCTAAACTGCGAACATATCTGCGATTCGATTCTTTTTCCATTTTCGCGTATGAAGGGTAATTCTGATGGTTAAACTTGACGTGGGGCAGAGTGACTAGAGTGTAAGCGGAACGCCCTCGGCCGGGATGTGCGATACACCGTGAGATGTGCGATACACCGTGAGATGTGCGATACACCGTGAGATGTGCGATACACAGTGAGATGTGCGATACACCGTGAGATGTGCGATGCACCGTGAGATGTGCGATGCACCGTGAGATGTGCGATACACAGTGAGATGTGCGATACACAGTGAGATGCGCGATTCACCGTGAGATGTGCGATACACCGTGAGATGTGCGATTCACCGTGAGATGTGCGATACACAGTGAGATGTGCGATACATCGTGAGATGTGCGATGCACCGTGAGATGTGCGATGCACCGTGAGATGTGCGATACACAGTGAGATGTGCGATACACAGTGAGATGCGCGATTCACCGTGAGATGTGCGATACACCGTGAGATGTGCGATTCACCGTGAGATGTGCGATACACCGTGAGATGTGCGATACACCGTGAGATTTACGATAAACCGTGAGATGTGCGATACACCGTGAGATGTGCGATACACCGTGAGATGTGCGATTCACCGTGAGATGTGCGATACACCGCGAGATTCACGATAAACCGTGCGATGTGCGATACACCGTGAGACGTGCGATACACCGTAAGATGTGCGATACACCGTGAGATGCGCGATAAACCATAAGATGTGCGATTCACCGTGAGATGCGCGATAAACCGTGAGATGTGCGATACACCGTGAGATGCGCGATAAACCGTGAGATGTGCAATACACCGTGAGATGTGCGATAAACCGTGAGATGTGCGATACACCGTGAGATGTGCGATACACCGTGAGATGCGCGATAAACCATAAGATGTGCGATTCACCGTGAGATGCGCGATAAACCGTGAGATGTGCGATACACCGTAAGATGTGCGATACACCGTGAGATGCGCGATAAAGCGTGAGATGTGCGATACACCGTGAAATGCGCGATAAACCGTGAGATGTGCGATACACCGTGAGATGTGCGATAAACCGTGAGATGTGCGATACACCGTGAGATGCGCGATAAACCGTGAGATGTGCGATACACCGTGAGATGCGCGATAAACCGTGAGATGTGCGATACACCGTGAGATGTGCGATAAACCGTGAGATGTGCGATACACCGTGAGATGTGCGATACACTGTGAGATGTGCGATACACCGTGAGATGTGCGATACACCGTGAGATGTGCGATACACCGTGAGATGCGCGATAAACCGTGAGATGTGCGATACACCGTGAGATGTGCGATACACCGTGAGATGTGCGATACACCGTGAGATGTGCGATACACAGTGAGATGTGCGATACACCGTGAGATGTGCGATACACCGTGAGATGTGCGATACACCGTGAGATGTGCGATACACCGTGAGATTATCGCTTGCAGCCAATGAGCAATGCACATCCTACCTTTGCAATCGGGATGTTGGATGGTTTTGTTGGAGTGGGTGCCGGGTGGCCGTGTGAAAGAGTGACTGAGTGAGACGTGACTAATTCTAAACCCAGAGTTAGTGCATTATTGTGATTGTTAGTCACGGTTATTTGGTGTTTCTTCCATCACCAATGCCCTGGTTGATACGCCAATAAATAGAATGGTTTCATTTGGTAACCCGTTTTGTCATGTTCACCGACTGGGCACTCCGCCCAACACTCAGGGGAACAAGGCAGCGAGGGCGGCGGGGAGACCGCACGCCGCGTCTGAAATGATGCGATTCAGTCTAATCTGAAAGGACGTTTTGTATGGGAGATGATGGATCTAAAACTATTGTCAACATTCTTGTTCAAAGAAGCGTTATTTGCAACAGCCAGCCGTCCGCTGAACTAGTGTGAACCCCGGCCGCTCCGGGATTCGACAAACAGCCTGCTTTCCAACGCACCAATTTTTTTGAAAATAGATTGCCGTGGCTACAAAACGTTCTCCCTCCTCTCTTCTGCACACAGGACTTCAACTGTCACCTAGCCCCCCATTTTGAAGCGGGGTGAGAGTTTTCACGGGTAAACAGCTCACAGCTCACCAGTCCACTCACCCACACATGGTCGGAGGCTAGAGGGGAGGAGGGACACATGGTCGGAGACTAGAGGAGAGGAGGGACACATGGTCGGAGGCTAGAGGGGAGGAGGGACACATGGTCGGAGGCTAGAGGGGAGGAGGGACACATGGTCGGAGGCTAGAGGGGAGGAGGGACACATGGTCGGAGGCTAGAGGGGAGGAGGGACACATGGTCGGAGGGTAGAGGGGAGGAGGGACACATGGTCGGAGGCGAGAGGGGAGGAGGGACACATGGTCGGAGGTTAGAGGGGAAGAGGGACACATGGTCGGAGGGTAGAGGGGAGGAGGGGCACATGGTCGGATGCTAGAGGGGAGGGGAAGAGGGACACATGGTCGGAGGCTAGACGGGAGGAGGGACACATAGTCGGAGGCTAGAGGGGAGGAGGGACACATGGTCGGAGGGTAGAGGGGAAGAGGGACACATGGTCGGAGGCTAGAGGGGAGGAGGGACACAGGGTCGGAAGCTAGAGGGGAGGAGGCACACATGGTCGGAGGCTAGAGGGGAGGAGGGACACATGGTCGAAGGCTAGAAGGGGAGGAAGGACACACGGTCGGAGGCTAGAGGGGAGGAGGGACACATGGTCGGAGGCTAGAAGGTAGGAGGGACACATGGTCGGAGGCTAGAGGGAAGTCACTTGGTACGCAGTTAATCTTAACCTGCCCCTGGTACGCCAATCTCTGTCTGTTGTTCATCTTAAGCTGCCCTTTGTAATCTGGTCTCTGTCTGTTGTTCATCTTAACCTGTCTTTGGTACGCCAGTCTCTCTCTGTTGTTCATCTTCACCTCCCTCTGGTACGCCAGTCTCTGTCTGTTGCTCACCTTAACCTGCCCTTGGTACGCCAGTCTCTGTCTGTTGTTCATCTTAACCTGTCTTTGGTACGCAGTCTCTGTCTGTTGTTCATCTTAACCTGTCTTTGATACGCCAGTCTCTGTCTGTTGTTCATCTTAACCTGTCTTTGGTACGCCAGTCTCTCTCTGTTGTTCATCTTCACCTCCCTCTGGTACGCCAGTCTCTGTCTGTTGCTCACCTTAACCTGCCCTTGGTACGCCAGTCTCTCTCTGTTGTTCATCTTCACCTCCCTCTGGTACGCCAGTCTCTGTCTGTTGCTCACCTTAACCTGCCCTTGGTACGCCAGTCTCTGTCTATTGTTCGCCTTAACCTGCCGTTGGTACGCCAGTTTCTGTCTGTTGTTCACCTTAACCTGCCGTTGGTACGCCAGTCTCTGTCTGTTGTTCATCTTCACCCCTCTCTGGTACGCCAGTCCCTGTATGTTGCTCACCTTAACCTGCCCTTGGTACGCCAGTCTCTGTCTGTTGTTCATCTTAACCTGCCCTTGGTACGCCAGTCTCTGTCTGTTGTTCACCTTAACGTGCCGTTGGTACGCCAGTCTGTCTGTTGTTCACCTAAACCTGCCCTTGGTACGCCAGTCTCTGTCTGTTGTTCACCTTAACCTGCCGTTGGTACGCCAGTCTCTGTCTGTTGTTCACCTTAACCTCCCTCTGGCACGCCAGTCTCTGTCTGTGGTTCACCTTAACCTGCCCTTGGTACGCCAGTCTCTGTCTGTTGTTCACCTTAACCTCCCTTTGGTACGCCAGTCTCTGTCTGTTGTTCACCTTAACCTGCCGTTGGTACGCCAGTCTCTGTCTGTTGTTCACCTTAACCTCCCTCTGGTACGCCAGTCTCTGTCTGTTGTTCACCTTAACCTGCCCTTGGTACGCCAGTCTCTGTCTGTTGTTCACCTTAACCTCCCTTTGGTACGCCAGTCTCTGTCTGTTGTTCACCTTAACCTCCCTTTGGTACGCCAGTCTCTGTCTGTTGTTCACCTTAACCTGCTATTGGTACGCCAGTCTCTATCTGTTGTTCATCTTAACCTGCCCTTGGTACGCCAGTCTCTGTCTGTTGTTCACCTTAACCTGCCGTTGGTACGCCAGTCTCTGTCTGTTGTTCACCTTAACCTGCCCTTGATACGCCAGTCTCTGTCTATTGTTCACCTTAACCTGCCCTTGGTACGCCAGTCTCTGTCTGTTGTTCACCTTAACCTGTCCTTGGTACGCCAGTCTCCGTCTGTTGTTCACCTTAACCTGCCGTTGGTACGCCAGTCTCTGTCTGTTGTTCACCTTAACCTGCCCCTGGTACGCCAGTCTCTGTCTGTTGTTCACCTTAACCTGCCGTTGGTACGCCAGTATCTGTCTGTTGTTCACCTTAACCTGCCCTTGGTACGCCAGTCTCTGTCTGTTGTTCACCTTAACCTGCCGTTGGTACGCCAGTCTCTGTCTGTTGTTCACCTTAACCTGCCCTTGGTACGCCAGTCTCTGTCTGTTGTTCACCTTAACCTGCCCTTGGTACGCCAGTCTCTGTCTGTTGTTCACCTTAACCTGCCGTTGGTACGCCAGTCTCTGTCTGTTGTTCACCTTAACCTGCCATTGGTACGCCTCTCTCTGTCTGTTGTTCACCTTAACCTGCCGTTGGTGCGCCAGTCTCTGTCTGTTGTTCACCTTAACCTGCCATTGGTACGCCTCTCTCTGTCTGTTGTTCACCTTAACCTGCCGTTGGTACGCCAGTCTGTGTCTGTTGTTCACCTTAACCTGCCGTTGGTACGCCAGTCTCTGTCTGTTGTTCACCTTAACCTGCCATTGGTACGCCTCTCTCTGTCTGTTGTTCACCTTAACCTGCCGTTGGTACGCCAGTCTCTGTCTGTTGTTCACCTTAACCTGCCGTTGGTACGCCAGTCTCTGTCTGTTGTTCACCTTAACCTGCCCTTGGTACGCCAGTCTCTGTCTGTTGTTCACCTTAACCTGCCGTTGGTACGCCAGTCTCTGTCTGTTGTTCACCATAACCTGCCCTTGGTACGCCAGTCTCTGTCTGTTGTTCACCTTAACCTGCCCTTGGTACGCCAGTCTCTGTCTGTTGTTCACCTTAATCTGCCCTTGGTACGCCAGTCTCTGTCTGTTGTTCACCTTAACCTGCCCTTGCTACTCCAGCTTTCGGTCCTTTTTTGCGTTTTTTTATCTTGCGTTTGCTCTGCTTTGGGTCTCGCGCTACTATCGACGTTCACCTGCTCACAGTAAATTACCCAACCCCAGCCACCCTCCCACCCTTCCACCGGGAGCCTCGTGTCCAGCCCGTGCCTCGGTGGGTCGCCCCGAACAATGTGTTAGATTTCCCAGGAGTGTAGCGCTTGAGCTGCCGGCCATTACTTATAGGGCAGTACGACAGCCCAGCACCCCACCCCCCGTCCCCTCTCACCGCCTCCCTCTTACCTCGTCCACCCCCCACCCCCCCAAGTTATGATTTGTTCATTTCACCTCGGGCACCATATCGAATCTGCGTCTCTTTATTACTAACCCCCGGATATATGTATTAATCTGGTGCGAGGTTCAAAGCGTTCCTCAGCAACAACACCAAGGAAAAGTCCAAAATAAAAAGCCATTCTCCAGAGTACGCAACGGCATCTAGCCTGCAGCATCTCTCCCTTTGTCTCTGGGTCAGTGCGTCCCAGAGTCCGAGAGTTCAACAGGTCGTGGGTTCGAACCCTTCATCTGGGGCACGTTGATCGAACTCCATTTCATAGTCCCTGCCGAGAGGTTTCATGGATCAATTTAGCCTTCGTGTGCACAAAAAAGTGGCCTAAAACACCAATGTTTTATTTCATTTCATGTCCTCAGATCGTGAGTGTCGGTGATGGACGTTCCCCCTGCGACCGCCAATCAATGGCCTTCGGTATAAATCATAAGCTGCGTGCGTGTTTTAGCATTTGGCCAATTTACTTTAGTCTCAAATAGACCCAACCCCAATCCAATCTCGTATTCCATAATCACGCGCTGTTCAGCCTCCCTCTGGGATTTAGTGATCCATTAAATCCGAAATAAACCTCCATACCTAATTATATAACCATTTGACAGTTTGGGTTCGTTTCATAGCATACAGGGAACGTATTCATAATCGCCACTTAGGCTACGCCACTAGACTTAGCGCTAAGTGGAAGACGTGTGGAGTGATTATTTGGTTTAAAATACATAGTAGTCACCAAAAAAGTGGAGTTTCTGAATTAAGAAAGTGCTCAAATTATATTGAAAACGATTTCTTAACCATGAGCACCACCACAACGAGCCGGTGAGGCTAAGACGAAAACGTACTTTTCGTGCGGAACTTACGAGGGGATTTTGAATACGGCCCCAGGCCGTGCGTAGCTAGCCGTACATACGTGCGGTACGTGCAATCCTGTTTCTCGGGCGTAAGTTTTTTAATTTCATCTGCAGCAGGTGCGTACACTTGCTAAAGTCCCTGCCTACGCCGCTGGCCTATACATATTTGATGCGCTATTTGATTGAGATACCCATGTGCCCGTTGTTCCAATAATAACTGTGTTAATGGTGATGGCAATGGTGAGAGCGACATCCATGATGATCATGGGCAGAGGGGGGGGGTGGGGTCATGTTCCCAGATCACGAAGAATAAATATCTTTTTTCATAGTTCACAATCAGTTAAAACATGAACTCCCTGCATACAATAACGAGGGCGGATATATTATATAAATCGGCGATTTCTCGATTCCCGGTGATTTAATATCAAAATTCCCACTTGACAATAAATGGAAATTCTTGATCACAAGGGTCGGCTAATGCGTTATTTCCAGTTACAATATCCTTAGCCCCCCCCCCCCCCCAGCCCCATCATGAGCGTGCCCAGAACATGTTCACAGGAGACCGCCAGGGGGCGTCCGAAGGGCAGTCGACACTTTTCTCGAAACCTGAATTTCCCAAACGATCTCGAATGCAACAGTGCATATTCCAAAACTATCTAGTCTGTAACAGTTCATATTCCAAAACTATCTGGCATTTAACACTACATCTTCCAAATCGATATCGAATTAACGGTGCATCTCCCAAAGGGTCTCGATTTCGACAGTGCATCTTTTGCACGATCACAATCGCAGGTTTGAAAATGGGATTTGTGAGAAGCTACCTCCTCCTCCCCCCCCCCCCACCCCACCTCCCCTGGCGACGCCGTCTATGATGAAGCGGGAAGGTTTGGACTTGCGGTCGTCCATTCTCTGCCTTCGACACAGTCCGCTAGGGCTATATTTTTATTTCTGTTGCCGCCTGCTTCCTCAATGCATTTTCACACTCGCTCGCCAGGGCGGCGCTGCGCAAATTTATAGGAAAAATGCGTATTCCTACAAGTTAGTGCCGGAACCCAGCCTAAGTTTAATACCACACCATATCACCCTGATTGAAGAAAGAAAGAGTTCATGCAGTCAAAAAATTAACTCTTTTGAACGGGTACAAGACTTTTTTTTTTTTATTAAATACACAAAGTTCGTTATTTTTATGTTTTATTCTTGAAAATTATAATGTTGCAAGAAATTACAGCTGATTTGACCGTTGTTCAAGAATCTTGAAATCTGCCCCCGGCCGACAGCAGCGGTAAACGCGGAGCTTGCGTCGCGCCACCTAGCGAATGGGAGCTTGGTGATCGGCTGCTGCTGACATCCGGGTACTACATGACGAAACCCAGGAAACGCCGCGCCAACGTAAGTCCGTATCATAGTCTCAGCCGCCGTAACACTGTTAAACCAATGAAAAGCTGGCATTTTAACGAAGCTCTCGGTTAAAGCAGTGGGCGCCAAGTTCAAGTGGAGAAAGAGACTACCCACCATAAAACCCAATGGCAACATATATCATACGATAAGAACTGCACCGCAAATCTCTAGCGCATAGATCATAGCAATGTAGCTCTCATTTCATCTTTTTTATATAACCCCGCGCATTGATTTCATTGAAGATTTGTTACGCCGCGCGCCTGCCGGACGAGTCTTTCATTCAGTCACCCGGGCTCTATCCCAAAGCTTAGGAAATAGGTCGAAAATATCTCCACCTGATATAATCTACAAAGAAACTTTTTCTCTATACAAGGCCAAGTACCTAACCAGAATGCCAATACCTTCTGCGAGCGGCTGGCTGTCTGCTGTTTGCTTTATGACCTCCTGGAGCAATCTGTGCCATACCAGAATCGAATAATGCTGGAGTAATGAGACAAGTTTACGTGCGCCAGGCGGCGGGAGACTATTGATATTTTCCACCCGCGCTTTGCCCCGTAACACGGGTTGTAAACAACACTTAGGGGACTTGGCGGCCGCAGTTTTGCGCCGTGCTTTAGTTAATGGACTTTTGACATGGCGATTTACAAGTGGTACGAACCGGAGTGTGCGATCTCCGTGTTAAAGGTGGAGCCGAAAGCCAAACAGACAAAGGCAATATATTGTACTCGTAATGCGAATTATAGATGTATTAACAACGATGAAGATAGCTGTATGGTGGTTTATGGCATGATACCACGCCCCAAGTGCAGCAGGGTTTGTGATATGATCACGATTTAACTGCAGCAGGGTTTGTGATATATCACGACTTAACTGCAGCAGGGTTTGTGATATGATCACGACTTAACTGCAGCAGGGTTTGTGATATGATCACGACTTAACTGCAGCAGGGTTTGTGATATGATCACGATTTAACTGCAGCAGGGTTTGTGATATGATCACGACTTAACTGCAGCAGGGTTTGTGATATGATCACGATTTAACTGCAGCAGGGTTTGTGATATATCACGACTTAACTGCAGCAGGGTTTGTGATATGATCACGACTTAACTGCAGCAGGGTTTGTGATATGATCACCACTTAACTGCAGCAGGGTTTGTGATATGATCACGATTTAACTGCAGCAGGGTTTGTGATATATCACGACTTAACTGCAGCAGGGTTTGTGATATGATCACGACTTAACTGCAGCAGGGTTTGTGATATGATCACCACTTAACTGCAGCAGGGTTTGTGATATGATCACGATTTAACTGCAGCAGGGTTTGTGATATATCACGACTTAACTGCAGCAGGGTTTGTGATATGATCACGACTTAACTGCAGCAGGGTTTGTGATATGATATCACGCATATCAACCTGGGGTTGAGGTGGGGCGGGCCGTGTAGGTTGATCACCATGGGGATGTGGGGGGGCCAGGCAGTGGTGGCTGACCACCCCGGGGGTGTGGGGGGTCGGGCCGTGTAGGTTGATCGCCATGGGGATGTGGGGGGGCCAGGCAGTGGTGGCTGACCACCCCGGGGGTGTGGGGGGTCGGGCCGTGCAGGTTGATCGCCATGGGGATGTGGGGGGGCCAGGCAGTGGTGGCTGACCACCCCGGGGGTGTGGGGGGTCGGGCCGTGTAGGTTGATCACCATGGGGATGTGGTGGGTCAGGCCGTGTAGGTTGACCACCCTGGGGGTGTGAGGGGTCGGGCCGTGTAAGTTGATCACCTTGGGGGTGTAGGGGGTGTGGCCGTGTAGACTAACCACACTGGGGGTGTGGGGGTCGGGCCATGTAGGTTGACCACCCTGGGGGTGTGGTGAGTCGGGCCGTGTAGGTTGACCACCCTGGGGTGTGGGGGTCGGTTCGTGTAGGTTGACCACCCTGGGGGTGTGGGGCCCGTGCCGTGTAGGTTGACTACCCTGGAGGTGTGACGGGTGGGGCCGTGTAGGTTGATCACCCTGGGGGTGTGGTGGGTCGGGTCGTGTAGGTTGACCACCCTGGGTGTGTGGGTTCGGGCCGTGTAGGTTGACCACCCTGGGGGTGTGGTGAGTCGGGCCGTGTAGGTTGACCACCCTGGGGTGTGGGGGTCGGTTCGTGTAGGTTGACCACCCTGGGGGTGTGGGGCCCGTGCCGTGTAGGTTGACTACCCTGGAGGTGTGAGGGGTGGGGCCGTGTAGGTTGACCACCCTGGGGATGTGGGGGTCGGGCCGTGTAGGTTGACCACCCTGGGGGTGTGGTGGGTCAGGCCGTGTAGGTTAACCACCCTGGGGGTGTGGTGGGTCAGGCCGTGTAGGTTGACCACCCTGGGAATGTGAGGGGTAGGGCCGTGTAGGTTGACCACCCTGGGGGTGTGGGGGGTCGGGCCACAAATCTCAAACCTGCAGATTTATGAGTCAATGAATAGCCTAGAATCAATGGATAGTGATGTGTATATGGCCCACACCTCCCACGCCCGCACCCCAATCGCCCCCCCCCCCCGCCCCATCTCTTGCCTTCCTACCCCCGCCCTTTCTCCAATCACCGCCCCGATAAGCGCCCTCAGAGCCGTCTGTCTACTGCGAGCATTTGAGTTAGGGTCTATATCCAAATTGGAAATATAGGTCAGGGCATGACCTCACCTAATTAGGAAAAATCGGTTGTTCAGGCTGTATTCTTACGCTTGTGTGTGTTTGTTTACGCGTGATTTACATACGGCAAATGCGTCTAAGTGACAAATGCACCATAGATATAGTTCGCTTTTCACATTGTTACATTTTCATTTTACAACCAGAAATATGCCAACTGAGATATTTTTGAAAGTATATACTCCATTTGCTTCAACTTGATATAACAGCCGGTAAGTTCCTCTCCCCAAACTGCCGTTCCTCTCCTCGAATTTTTAAGAAAGTAAGAAAGTCGGCCCGGAACTATAGCATTTGAAACGTAGGCACATCGCATGGCACGCGTCTGTAACCTGAGGCAAAGTACGTCGCGTAGAGACTGCAGCGCCGTAGTCCTGCACGTTAACGCCCAGCTACGATTGACCGCGTGCCAAGGGATAACACTGAAATATGTATCTGGCGACCATGTGTATACTCCAAAAAATGATTTCAAGCCAACTAATATGGAAATGTTAAGAAATCACGTTTTGTGGGGAAACCGGTTTCCAACGTATGAAGACAATGAAACTTAAACGTGACACGAAACCTTTTTTATAAAGCAAACGGTGGGTATCATCACGTATATCATTTTTGTCAAGGTTTTGTTTAAGCAACAGGAAATTCTCAGTATCTTGAGGGATAAATCTGACCACTATATATTCGAAGCACAGGTAGTGGAAGCACTCAAAACATATATGAAAACAAATAGCGTATTATCGCTAACATAAGGCTTAGCCATGGTTATTAACTCAAATTAATTTATACAAAAACTGGGTAATTCTATCGTTACTATATTGATCAAAAATGCATAAATCCAGTTGCCGAACAAAGTTGCCTGACCAGGACTTTTCTAGCTTCTACAGGAACCGCATCTTAGGTATTAAGGATCCTTTTTATCACAGAGTTTAATTTTAAGTGTTTCAATCGCTATCTGCCATGCGGTTCTAACCTGTTCAAATGGAACCAACGGGAGCACAATCTGTGTAATATGTGCAAAGTGACTCACACCGTAACATATAGAAGGAGCTGCGTACAAGTTGTTTTGCGAGCGCAATGTCAGGCGGTTCCATGGCCATGGCGTCGTTATGTTAGGCATTTCCGTCGAGATTAATCCGCCATGGACGCCGTTCGCTTGACCTTGGATGACCTTGACAGTGACTTAGGGGGTCGTCTGCTGGGCCCATTCCCAACAATCATACAGCACCCTGGACGACTGGTGGTGCGGGGGGGGGGGGGGGCAGGGGAACGCGGCGACGGGAAGGACACAGATGCACCGGCATCTTTAGCCGTGGCAGCATAGGATGCATGGTACATGGTCTCGCTGGGGGGAATTTGGGCGGGGCAGGAGGCGCGGGGGAGGGTGCGGTAACCTCGCCAGCAAGCCCGCCAGCCAGCCAGATAGACTGCCGGCCAGCCAGGGGCCGACTTCTGTGTAGCAATGCTGGTCAATGCTGGGATTGGGCGGCCTTCAAACTCAATCAACGCCGCATCCAGTGGTATCTGACGACTGAGAAGTAATTGGCGACAGCATACAACCAGACCCTCAGAGTCGTACATAAAGTTATGGCTCCCAAGCCGACGTTATTTATTGCAAGAGCGTACAGTGCGTACACTCGGCAACAGCGTACACTCGGCAACAGAGTACAGTGCGTACAGTTGATAACAATGTACAGTGTGTACACTCGGCAACAGCGTACAGTGCGTACATTCGGCAACAGCGTACAGCGCGTACACTCGGTAACAGTGTACACTCAGCAGCGTAAAGTGCATATACGCTGCAGCAGCGTACACTCAGGGACAGCGTACAGTGCGTACAGTCAGCAACAGCGTACACTCAGCAATAGCGTACCTTGCATACAGTCAGCAACAGCGTACCTTGCATACAGTCAGCAACAGTGTACATTGCATACAGTCAGCAACAGCGTACATTGCATACAGTCAGCAACAGTGTACATTGCATACAGTCAGCAACAGTGTACATTGCATACAGTCAGCAACAGTGTACATTGCGTACAGTCAGCAACAGCGTACCGGGCGTGCCTTCGGCAGCAGCGTACACTCGGCATCAGTGGCGTTTCGAGAGGACAGCAAACAGAACCATTTAATGTCAACCCTGATCATTCCCACACTCTTCTTCACTTCTTCGTTTACTTCTTCATTACGGGGAAGCGAGCATTGAGGGGGGATGGGGGGTGTCAGCGTTGGGTGTGTTAGCCGCGGACTGCCTCTCTCAGTCCCCTAGGGTGCCAGTGACCTTCAAGGGGCCGCGAGAGGCATGGACCGAGACAAGTACCAGAAGATGGCTTCTGTAGACGTCCACTATGGATGTAGTGTCATTCCTGTCTCATCACATGACAATCATGTGACATAAAGGCATGCCATATGTTGCTAATATTTCTATTAGTTTTAAATAAAGTATTACATAATCGATCTTTTTTTTTCAGTTAAGAGAATGAGGAAAACCACATCTGCCAGCAGTAAATGCAATAAAACGTGCATTTATCGGGAATTGAACGCACCTTGCTACCATCAGAATAAAAAGCGCGCTACCAACTGAGCTAGCCAGGCTTCGTAGCGACAGGTAAGGGTCGAATGCGCCTGGTTCTGATATTATCGTATGCAATGCCTGACGCACGTTGGCATCGGGCTAATTGGCAAAGGAGGCTTTAAGGAAGATTACCTAGAGGCTACGACCAAGTTGTACTGCGGCGAGCGAAGCCCAGAAGACCCATCATATCCCATCCCATCCCACGGTAGGCCTTTGGTACAAACTGCCGCATTACTAATTGGATTAACCCGCCGATCAGCCTTGGGTCACGTGGTGTAGCCTGCGGCGAGAGATGTGCACGTTGCCATGTATGTGGCCCAGGGGCTTACACCGGGAGAACGCGCTGTTGTCATGGACCGCATGTTAACGACTAATTAACCGCTGAATCCGAAGGATGTGGAGCTCTTGTCATATGGCAACAGGCCCGTGCATAGCGGATTACACCGGTGAGCTCGGTCAAGGGCAAACGTCACCGCCGGGGACCGGCCTTAAGTATCATCTCCGTTCCCATTATCGCCCACCTCACCAATGTCCCCTTCCCAAGGCATCCATTCCCCACTTCCTGCGCAAAGCGCCCCGTGGCGAAGCCCCGTCCTACATTACCCCAAGTGGGCTCTTCTGGATAAGGGTTTCATCCCATGTCATAGGCCTTGATGCTGTAAAGCTCCTGGCATGGCCCCAGCCCTATTGGCGTTGCCGGGGCCCCCCATTCATTACCGATAGGCCGTGATTTGCCTTGATTAATTCCCTGAGCCCGGGTCGGCCGGCCCCCGCACGGCAGGAAATCGGCCAGGCAGGGAACGGGCCAGGCAGGGCGCCGGCCAGGAAGGGCACTAGCCGTGTCAACACAGCCCTGCAGGGCACCAGCCCAGCCAACACAGTCCAGCAGGGCACCAGCCCAGCCAACACAGCCCAGCAGGACACCAGCCTGGCCAACACAGCCCAGCAGGGCACCAGCCCAGCCAACACAGCCCAGCAGGGCACCAGCCCAGCCAACACAGCCCCGCAGGGCACCAGCCCAGCCAACACAGCCCAGCAGGGTGCGGCATGAGAAAGGGGGGGGCTGTGGTAGGGATGGGGGTTTGGCTGGGTCATCATGAGGAATGGAGGACTGTGGTAGGGATGAGGGTTGGCAGGGTGCGGCATGAGGAAAAGGGGAATGTGGTAGGGATGGGGGTTGGCTGGGTGCGGCATGAGGAAGTGGGGAATGTGGTAGGGATGGGGGTTGCCAGGGTGCGGCATGAGGAAGTGGGGAATGTGGTAGGGATGGGGGTTGCCAGGGTGCGGCATGAGGAATGGAGGACTGTGGTAGGGATGGGGGTTGGCAGGGTGCGGTATGAGGAAGGGGGGACTGTGGTAGGGATGGGGGTTGGCAGGGTGCGGTATGAGGTAGGGAGGTGACTGTGGTAGGGATGGGGGTTGCCAGGGTGCGGCATGAGGAAGTGGGGAATGTGGTAGGGATGGGGGTTGCCAGGGTGCGGCATGAGGAAGTGGGGAATGTGGTAGGGATGGGGGTTGGCTGGGTGCGGCATGAGGAAGTGGGGAATGTGGTAGGGATGGGAGTTGGCAGGGTGCGGCATGAGGAAGTGGGGAATGTGGTAGGGATGGGGGTTGCCAGGGTGCGGCATGAGGAAGTGGGGAATGTGGTAGGGATGGGGGTTGGCAGGGTGCGGCATGAGGAATGGAGGACTGTGGTAGGGATGGGGGTTGGCAGGGTGCGGTATGAGGAAGGGGGGACTGTGGTAGGGATGGGGGTTGGCAGGGTGCGGTATGAGGTAGGGAGGTGACTGTGGTAGGGATGGGGGTTGGCAGGGTGCGGCATGAGGAATGGAGGACTGTGGTAGGGATGGGGGTTGGCTGGGTCAGCATGAGGAAGGGGGGACTGTGGTAGGGTTGAGGGTTGGCAGGGTCATCATGAGGAATGGAGGACTGTGGTAGGGATGGGGGTTGGCAGGGTGCGGCATGAGGTAGGGAGGTGACTGTGGTAGGGATGAGGGTTGGCAGGGTGCGGCATGAGGAATGGAGGACTGTGGTAGAGGTGAGGGTTGGCAGGGTGCGGTATGAGGTAGGGAGGTGACTGTGGTAGGGATGAGGGTTGGCAGGGTGCGGCATGAGGAAGTGGGGAATGTGGTAGGGATGGGGGTTGGCAGGGTGCGGTATGAGGTAGGGAGGTGACTGTGGTAGGGATGAAGGTTGGCAGGGTGCGGCATGAGGAAGTGGGGAATGTAGGGATGGGGGTTGGCTGGGTGCGGCATGAGGAAGTGGGGAATGTGGTAGGGATGGGGGTTGGCAGGGTGCGGTATGAGGTAGGGAGGTGACTGTGGTAGGGATGAGGGTTGGCAGGGTGCGGCATGAGGAATGGAGGACTGTGGTAGAGGTGAGGGTTGGCAGGGTGCGGTATGAGGTAGGGAGGTGACTGTGGTAGGGATGGGGGTTGGCAGGGTGCGGCATGAGGAATGGAGGACTGTGGTAGGGATGGGGGTTGGCTGGGTGCGGCATGAGGAAGTGGGGACTGTGGTAGGGATGGGGGTTGGCAGGGTGCGGTATGAGGTAGGGAGGTGACTGTGGTAGGGATGAGGGTTGGCAGGGTGCGGTATGAGGTAGGGAGTTGACTGTGGTAGGGATGGGGGTTGGCAGGGTGCGGCATGAGGAATGGAGGACTGTGGTAGGGATGGGGGTTGGCTGGGTGCGGCATGAGGAAGTGGGGACTGTGGTAGGGATGGGGGTTGGCAGGGTGCGGTATGAGGTAGGGAGGTGACTGTGGTAGGGTTGAGGGTTGGCAGGGTGCGGCATGTGGAAGGGTGGACTGTGGTAGGGATGGGGGTTGGCTGGGTCATCATGAGGAATTGGGGACTGTGGTAGGGATGGGGGTTGGCTGGGTCATCATGAGGAAGGGGGGACTGTGGTAGGGATGGGGGTTGGCAGGGTGCGGCATGAGGTAGGGAGGTGACTGTGGTAGGGATGGGGGTTGGCAGGGTGCGGTATGAGGTAGGGAGGTGACTGTGGTAGGGATGGGGGTTGGCAGGGTGCGGTATGAGGTAGGGAGGTGACTGTGGTAGGGATGGGGGTTGGCAGGGTCATCATAAGGAATTGGGGACTGTGGTAGGGATGAGGGTTGGCAGGGTGCGGCATGAGGAAGTGGGGAATGTGGTAGGGATGGGGGTTGGCAGGGTCATCATGAGGAATGGAGGACTGTGGTAGGGATGAGGGTTGGCAGGGTGCGGCATGAGGAAGTGGGGAATGTGGTAGGGATGGGGATTGGCAGGGTCATCATGAGGAATGGAGGACTGTGGTAGGGATGAGGGTTGGCAGGGTGCGGCATGAGGAAGTGGGGAATGTGTTAGGGATGGGGGTTGGCAGGGTGCGGCATGAGGAAGTGGGGACTGTGGTAGGGATGGGGGTTGGCTGGGTGCGGCATGAGGAAGTGGGGACTGTGTTAGGGATGGGGGTTGGCAGGGTGCGGCATGAGGAATGGAGGACTGTGGTAGGGATGGGGGTTGGCAGGGTGCGGTATGAGGTAGGGAGGTGACTGTGGTAGGGATGGGGGTTGGCAGGGTGCGGCATGAGGAATGGAGGACTGTGGTAGGGATGGGGGTTGGCTGGGTCAGCATGAGGAAGGGGGGACTGTGGTAGGGTTGAGGGTTGGCAGGGTGCGGCATGTGGAAGGGGGGACTGTGGTAGGGATGGGTGTTCGCTGGGTCATCATGAGGAATTGGGCACTGTGGTAGGGATGAGGGTTGGCAGGGTGCGGCATGAGGAAGTGGGGACTGTGGTAGGGATGGGGGTTGGCTGGGTCATCATGAGGAAGGGGGGACTGTGGTAGGGATGGGGGTTGGCAGGGTGCGGCATGAGGTAGGGAGGTGACTGTGGTAGGGATGGGGGTTGGCAGGGTGCGGTATGAGGTAGGGAGGTGACTGTGGTAGGGATGGGGGTTGGCAGGGTGCGGTATGAGGTAGGGAGGTGACTGTGGTAGGGATGGGGGTTGGCAGGGTCATCATAAGGAATTGGGGACTGTGGTAGGGATGAGGGTTGGCAGGGTGCGGCATGAGGAAGTGGGGAATGTGGTAGGGATGGGGGTTGGCAGGGTGCGGCATGAGGAAGTGGGGAATGTGGTAGGGATGGGGGTTGGCAGGGTCATCATGAGGAATGGAGGATTGTGGTAGGGATGGGGGTTGGCAGGGTGCGGCATGTGGAAGGGGGGGACTGTGGTAGGGATGGGGGTTGGCAGGGTGCGGCATGAGGAATGGAGGACTGTGGTAGGGATGGGGGTAGGCAGGGTGCGGCATGAGGAATGGAGGACTGTGGTAGGGATGGGGGTTGGCAGGGTGCGGCATGAGAAATGGAGGACTGTGGTAGGGATGGGGGTTGGCAGGGTGCGGCATGAGGAATGGAGGACTGTGGTAGGGATGGGGGTTGGCAGGGTGCGGCATGAGGAATGGAGGACTGTGGTAGGGATGGGGGTTGGCAGGGTGCGGTATGAGGAAGGGGGGACTGTGGTAGGGATGAGGGTAGGCAGGGTGCGGCATGAGGAATGGAGGACTGTGGTAGGGATGGGGGTAGGCAGGGTGCGGTATGAGGAAGGGGGGACTGTGGTAGGGATGGGGGTTGGCAGGGTGCGGCATGAGGAATGGAGGACTGTGGTAGGGATGGGGGTTGGCAGGGTGCGGTATGAGGAAGGGGGGACTGTGGTAGGGATGAGGGTAGGCAGGGTGCGGCATGAGGAATGGAGGACTGTGGTAGGGATGGGGGTAGGCAGGGTGCGGTATGAGGAAGGGGGGACTGTGGTAGGGATGAGGGTAGGCAGGGTGCGGCATGAGGAATGGAGGACTGTGGTAGGGATGGGGGTTGGCAGGGTGCGGTATGAGGAAGGGGGGACTGTGGTAGGGATGAGGGTAGGCAGGGTGCGGCATGAGGAATGGAGGACTGTGGTAGGGATGGGGGTTGGCAGGGTGCGGCATGAGGAATGGAGGACTGTGGTAGGGATGGGGGTTGGCAGGGTGCGGCATGAGGAAGTGGGGAATGTGGTAGGGATGGGGGTTGGCAGGGTGCGGCATGAGGTAGGGAGGTGACTGTGGTAGGGATGGGGGTTGGCTGGGTCATCATGAGGAATTGGGGACTGTGGTAGGGATGGGGGTTGGCAGGGTGCGGTATGAGGTAGGGAGGTGACTGTGGTAGGGATGGGGGTTGGCTGGGTCATCATGAGGAATTGGGGACTGTGGTAGGGATGGGGGTTGGCTGGGTCATCATGAGGAAGGGGGGACTGTGGTAGGGATGGGGGTTGGCAGGGTGCGGCATGAGGTAGGGAGGTGACTGTGGTAGGGATGGGGGTTGGCAGGGTGCGGTATGAGGTAGGGAGGTGACTGTGGTAGGGATGGGGGTTGGCAGGGTGCGGCATGAGGTAGGGAGGTGACTGTGGTAGGGATGGGGGTTGGCAGGGTGCGGTATGAGGTAGGGAGGTGACTGTGGTAGGGATGGGGGTTGGCAGGGTGCGGCATGAGGTAGGGAGGTGACTGTGGTAGGGATGGGGGTTGGCAGGGTGCGGTATGAGGAAGGGAGGTGACTGTGGTAGGGATGGGGGTTGGTAGGGTGCGGTATGAGGTAGGGAGGTGACTGTGGTAGGGATGGGGGTTGGCAGGGTGCCGTATGAGGTAGGGAGGTGACTGTGGTAGGGATGGGGGTTGGCAGGGTGCGGTATGAGGTAGGGAGGTGACTGTGGTAGGGATGGGCGTTGGCAGGGTGCGGTATGAGGAAGGGGGGACTGTGGTAGAGGTGAGGGTTGGCAGGGTGCGGCATGAGGTAGGGAGGTGACTGTGGTAGGGATGGGGGTTGGCAGGGTGCGGTATGAGGTAGGGAGGTGACTGTGGTAGGGATGGGGGTTGGCAGGGTGCGGTATGAGGTAGGGAGGTGACTGTGGTAGGGATGGGGGTTGGCAGGGTGCGGTATGAGGTAGGGAGGTGACTGTGGTAGGGATAGGGGTTGGCAGGGTGCGGTATGAGGAAGGGAGGTGACTGTGGTAGGGATGGGGGTTGGCAGGGTGCGGTATGAGGAAGGGGGGACTGTGGTAGAGATGAGGGTTGGCAGGGTGCGGTATGGAAAAGGGGGGGCTGTGGTAGGGATGGGGTTGGCAGGGTGCGGTATGAGGAACGGGGGACTGTGGTAGAGATGAGGGTTGGCAGGGTGCGGTATGGAAAAGGGGGGGCTGTGGTAGGGATGGGGTTGGCAGGGTGCGGCATGAGGAAGAAAGATTCTACTTTATTTTGCACGCGTGGCTGGGGTCTAAACGATGGGGACTTTGCCATAGTTTATAAGGCGCAAAAAATCTAGATAATACCATAAGTCAGATATTGGCTTGAATGTTCGTGAGATCGACCACATCCATTCGTGTGATTGATTTATTCCATCGACTGGCTTGGCCGTCCACCCTGGCGCTGGAGCTGGGGCTGGGAGCTGGGGCTGAGGCTGGGGCTGGGGCTGGGCGCTAGGGCTGGACATGGTGTTGTGGTTAGTGACCCTTTAGGCCAATGTATCGAGCGCCCCCCCCCCCCCGGTCCCAGGGCCGTGGCACGCCATACCACGGGGCAGAGGCCTTGTGTATATATGACCGGAACAGGCGGATCATATCGCGGATTAAATAAACACTGAACGGGAATCGATACAGTCAAGTAGAAATTGTACTACTGTCACGTGCGTGCAGCCTCTTCCAACCATCGCCCCCAGCCCACCCCCCGCCCCCCATTCTACCCCACCCTCGCACAACCTGCACCCCGACATGACACACCATTCAGCTTACCACCGGTCACCCTCGTATGTTCAGCTCTCACCCGCGGATTAATCTAACCCCACTCGCCCATAATTATTGCCTTCACTTAATTATGCACCGTAGAAAATACATCAGGTTTCATGGAACAAACAGATTATGTTGATCCATTTTGAGCAGGCATTGGACACGCAAATTAACATTGAAGCTTCCTAGAGAGATTTGCGTTGAGAAAATATTGATTTGCTTTCCATCAAATACGGCATTTATGAGTGTCTGACAACAATGGGTGTCAGTCGGCCTCGCTTTACTTTCGTCAGTTCAACCACAGGTCTGCCTCGCTCTACTTTCGTCAGTTCAACCACGGGTCGGCCTCGCTCTACTTTCATCAGTTCATCCACGGGTCTGCCTCGCTCTACTTTCATCAGTTCAACCACGGGTCGGCCTCGCTTTACTTTCATCAGTTCAACCACGGGTCGGCCTCGCTCTACTTTCGTCAGTTCAACCACGGGTCGGCCTCGCTTTACTTTCATCAGTTCAACCACAGGTCGGCCTCGCTTTACTTTCATCAGTTCAACCACGGGTCGGCCTCGCTCTACTTTCGTCAGTTCAACCACGGGTCGGCCTCGCTCTACTTTCGTCAGTTCAACCACGGGTCGGCCTCGCTCTACTTTCGTCAGTTCAACCACGGGTCGGCCTCGCTCTACTTTCGTCAGTTCAACTACAGGTCTGGCTCGCTCTACTTTCGTCAGTTCAACCACGGGTTTGCCTCTCTCTACTTTCATCAGTTCAACCACGGGTCGGCCTCGCTCTACTTTCGTCAGTTCAACCACGGGTCGGCCTCGCTCTACTTTCGTCAGTTCAACTACAGGTCTGCCTCGCTCTACTTTCGTCAGTTCAACCACGGGTTTGCCTCTCTCTACTTTCATCAGTTCAACCACGGGTCGGCCTCGCTCTACTTTCATCAGTTCAACCACGGGTCGGCCTCGCTCTACTTTCGTCAGTTCATCCACGGGTTTGCCTCGCTCTACTTTCATCAGTTCAACCACAGGTCTGTCTCGTTCTACTTTCGTCAGTTCAACCACCGGTCTGCCTCGCTCTACTTTCATCAGTTCAACCACGGGTCTGCCTCGCTCTACTTTCGTCAGTTCAACCACGGGTCTGCCTCGCTCTACTTTCGTCAGTTCAACCACGGGTCTGCCTCGCTCTACTTTCGTCAGTTCATCTACGGGTCTGCCTCGCTCTACTTTCATCAGTTCAACCACGGGTCGGCCTCGCTCTACTTTCATCAGTTCAACCACGGGTCGGCCTCGCTCTACTTTCATCAGTTCAACCACGGGTCGGCCTCGCTCTACTTTCGTCAGTTCAACTACAGGTCTGTCTCGTTCTACTTTCGTCAGTTCAACCACGGGTCTGCCTCGCTCTACTTTCGTCAGTTCAACCACGGGTCGGCCTCGCTCTACTTTCGTCAGTTCAACCACGGGTCTGCCTCGCTCTACTTTCGTCAGTTCAACCACGGGTCGGCCTCGCTCTACTTTCATCAGTTCAACCACGGGCCGGCCTCGTTCTACTTTCGTCAGTTCAACCACGGGTCTGCCTCGTTCTACTTTCGTCAGTTCAACCACAGGTCTGCCTCGCTCTACTTTCGTCAGTTTAACCACAGGTCTGCCTCGCTCTACTTTCGTTAGTTCAACCACAGGTCTGCCTCGCTCTACTTTCGTCAGTTCAACCACGGGTCGGCCTCGCTCTACTCTCGTCCGTTCATCCACGGGTCTGCCTCGCTCTACTTTCATCAGTTCAACCGCAGGTCTGTCTCGTTCTACTTTCGTCAGTTCAACCACAGGTCAACCTCGCTCTACTTTCATCAGTTCAACCACGGGTCTGTCTCGTTCCACTTTCGTCAGTTTCATCCACGGGTCTGCCTCGCTCTACTTTCATCAGTTCAACCACGGGTCGGCCGCGCTCTACTTTCGTCAGTTCAACCACGGGTCTGCCTCGCTCTACTTTCATCAGTTCAACCACGGGTCTGCCTCGCTCTACTTTCGTCAGTTCAACCACAGGTCGGCCTCGCTCTACTTTCATCAGTTCAACCACGGGTCGGCATCGCTCTACTTTCGTCAGTTCAACCACAGGTCTGCCTCGCTCCACTTTCGTCAGTTCAACCACGGGTCGGCCTCGCTCTACTTTCGTCAGTTCAACCACGGGCCCGCCTCGTTCTACTTTCGTCAGTTCAACCACAGATCTGCCTCGCTCTACTTTCGTCAGTTCAACCACCGATCTGTCTACATCTACGGTTCACCCACAGATCTAAAGTACATGTCTGTCTCACGCTTCAACAGTTGATTATTTACAAGAGCGCTCTCCTAAATTGGGCTTTTAACCCTGGGTCAATTTCACTATACCCCGTAGTGTGTGCATTAACCATGTGCACGTCTCGTCGCCTTGCCGACCGCTCAACCCGGAATCCGTCCGCAGCGCGCTTTAATACAAAGAACAGGCCGGATCAACAACATTAAGAGTCGCTGTCGGCAGATAGGAATCTGAATGAGCCATGACATTCGGCATGATCCTGGTTTCCACCTGCTTACATAACGTCTATTTAGCTTGGCGAGCTGAGGCCGGCGGGACGGTGGGGGCCGGCGGAAGTGCCCCAAGCAGAGCATGCTGATTAGATAGTGTGACTGGGAGCAATCTCCAGAGGCCGGGCCGCCCGTTGTCGCTTGAGGGAGCCACATGGTGAAGGGTGCCTGTGGAATCAGAAATATTATAGTGCTCACCCCGCGGATGAAGGTATAAATAACATTGTATTTACTGTTGACGTCTTCTTCTTTGCATATCAGACATTCTGTGGTCGATATATATAGAGCAACAGTACTGAAGATGAGAATATGTAACATAGGTAACACCGGTATTTCACCATAGGCATAGTTAGCATGTGACGATACGCCCTATTTGCGTATGGTTGTATTGGTTGGACCTGGAAGCTTGTGCTTGAGAATGGATCAGAAGAAACCAGCAGCTGGCTGGGATCAATACATAGACTGAGGGTGTGTGGGTGGGTGAATGGAGAACGATGTGTGTTACAGCAAATCACTACCGATACCTCACAGAAGAAGTGATCAACCAACACATGGGGATTGAATATTTGTCTGTGCCTTCCTAAACCCTTTTCCCACACAGGACCATGTTATACACCCTATCCCACCAAAACCCCACCTCCACTCCTTTACACCCTACGGGGGTGGGGAGTCTACGGGGGTGGAATCTACCGGGGTGGGGTCTATGGGAGTGGGATCTACGGGGGTGGGGTCTACGGGGGTGAGGTCTACGAGGGTGGGTTCTGCGGGGGTGGGGTCTACGAGGGTGGATTTTGCGGAGGTGGGGTCCACGGGAATGGGGTCTACGGGAGAGGGGTCTACGTGGGTGCGGTGTAGGGGAGTGAAGTCCCGCCATTGGCGATGGACCGCGTCATGTAGTCTTGGTCGTTTACTCGGTGATTTGAAGTCGGCGAACGTGATTTGAAATAATACTTGGGACGGTAATTGGTCTGGTCTATTGCTGGCATTGGTTGGCGGCCATGTCTGTCTGGTCGACCCGCCGGGCAGACCGAGCCAGACGGGGCGACAGTTGTCAATAAAAGATCGTATTAACGTCAATTATGAGCGGACATGTGACAGAACTGAGAGAATATATTAAGTGGGAACAGCGTGGCGCAGCTTTCAACATTGCAGCCTACGACTGAACATGTCAACCCCCCAACCCTACACACTTCGCCAATACAGCTACAGGGTCACCCCCTTCTCTCTTTACTTTCGTTCAAGTGCTACGGAATGGCGGGTTTTGTGGAGTACTGTGTGTTGGTGTTGTATGTAGACTGCTATAGTTTACTTTGCCCTCCGTGTGCGGACTGTTCCCCATGTCAAATAAGTATATTCTGTCTTGAATTTAAATCCTGAAAGCCTGTGGGCTATCCGGAGAGAAGCAATATGGTCACCGGCGCAGAAGTTGATGGCCGGCTTTATATCCCTGGGCGCCTGTTCGCTGTTCGGTATTTTGTTTGTGATGTCGACCGCGGCTCGCTATCACGTCCGCGCGCTATGTAAATAAACCGCGCAGTTTTATGTTGAAATTGTTGTTTTACAGACTCTCAGAGATATAACACATACATGCATCATGATTTTGAGATACCTTTGGACTTGATTCTAAAATGTAAAAAATCTAAGATGGCGCACGCAAGTATATTATTGCTTTGATAAACAAAGCTTGATATCAGTATGAAAGCACGTGGGTTTGTGGTTCTCTATGATATGATTTTCCGTCCTATCCTTTTCTTCCAGGTCCGGGATAAAGCCACCCCATCCCCCAAGTAAATTTGCTTATCACTTCACAGGAGATTATATCAGCATATGCAGACCGTCGAGATCGAGGATTTTCATTAATCGTGAACTGGGAATTTTAATTTTAAATAATCCTGAATTGGGAAATGGCCAATTTATATCATGTATCCGCCTCTTCCATTGTATACGGGGACTTCTCCCTTTAATTCATCGTGACCTGGGAATAAAGAAATGTATTATTCGTTACGTGGGCACACGACCCCCCCCCCCCCCCATCCCCCTTCATTCATATAATCCCACCTGCTATATTGGCATTATAACGAGATAATTCAAGCTGATAGACGAATACATGAGAACAAGAGATATTCGACCATAGGTCGAGGACGAAAATCCATAAGTACATTTGGAAGCTGTATTAATGGCGACATTACGAGTCGTCAGGGCCAATTTCGGCTGCCTTCGACAGGCAGTGTGGCACTGTAGGCGGAGCTTAAATGGACATCCAGTTTGAAGCAAAGTTTGAAGCAATATTAACGGTACTTCCGTACCGTTTATTTATTAGGTCTTCGTCACTTCACGAATTTCATTTGACGATCACGACAATATTGGCGATGGCTCCTATTTTGTTAATTATACCTACTTACGAAATCATGGGTGAACTCATGAACTACAGGGTGATGGTAGCTATTGCCAAATTAGCTGAACATCAAGCAGGCCCAAACTTTCGTAGGAGCACGTAAGCTATGACGTTGACGCACAATTAGCCCCCTCGCCATAAGGTGTCTCTGAAGACGACGTTTTTAATTTGTAAATTTTTTTGTTCTCAAGAGCGATTGCTTGACTCATTATGAATGGCTTTACGAATTTGACTTTTTATCTAATTATACGTCATCGTGACGTGACTTGACGTCCTTTGACGTTCGCGAAAATACTCAAGATGGCTTCTATTTCTTTAATATACCTACTTATCAACTCGGGTTAGGACAGCTATTGCCAAAGTGGCTGAAAATAAAGCAAAGCCAACATTTCGTAGGAGCACGTTAGCTATGATGTAATTTTTGACGCATACATATCCCCTGCGCCAAAACAGTTACACACGGCACAAACTGTCCCTAAACACGACCTGCAACGTCAAGCGACCCGAAAGTCGCCATACCTTATAATAGCTGAGTAATAACTTACGTAAGATGTGTGACGTCATGACGTCACAGTGACGTTATGACGTGACGCACGACAACGTCCAAGTGGCAATACGCCAAGGTTTACTGCCACAACTTATTCGATTAAAGAGCTAGGCGATAGAAATATTAGTCCTTCGGCTATGGCTTGACGAAATGGCCAAAAGTTGCATTAGTTCATCATTGCGGAGACATGGAGACCGAGGGCAAGAACAAAGAATACTACAGGCGAAGTGATATAGCAACTTATTTGTTTCCTTTACTAGTTCTCTGAAGATCAATGGTCCCTACCATTTGGCGTAAAGATCACAGCTCTGGCATGTTTTTCTTAATTTTGACGTTGTTTTCAAGATGCACACAATCTCCATTCACTCATTATTGGCGGCCCCGCAAAGGGGTCGTCCCACTTCGAAGCGCTCTAGCGCCATAACTGAGCAACATTCGCCTGATTGAAGCATTAAGTGATCTGTAAATGCTTATTGGCAACTAGTTGGCGAACAGATTGCAATTTTAGCATTTTGAATCTGATTTTTAACAATTTTTCTTTCAATGGCAAGAATATGTATGTTTATCATTAGGCCAGTGGCTTCGTTGCCATGGAAACAAAAAGTAATACTTTCTCGCCGTGTTTTTCTTATAACTTGCTTTAAGGTGATAGTACCTGTGGTGAAGGAGACTGAAATAGCTTGAGCAGAAGTAGGTCATATTCACTCAAGTTCATCTTTTCCCATAGGATCCCATGTTAAACGACTTGGACTATATACCGAAAA
This sequence comes from Arenicola marina, assembly GCA_964019135.1. NCBI lineage: Eukaryota > Metazoa > Annelida > Polychaeta > Arenicolidae > Arenicola > Arenicola marina. Next base: position 29,272,778 of record OZ025260.1, on the reverse strand, counting down.
GTAATATGGCTATGGAACCATGTCGACAGATTATGACTCAGCTTAGTATTATCCATTCACAGCTGCAAGCATTGAGTGATGGCTTGAATAGGACGCCCGTAGGAGCCTCTGATAACACAAAAAAACGTATCTTTCACCATAGGCCAAATTTCCCAAAAAATCATGTGACGTCACATTTTGGTCCAATCAAATACGGTAAGCACTGAGGCTACTATTTATCATGTTTAACTAACTAAAAAATATCGGTGTCCTTTGATGGAGGCACTTGTGAAATACACGACAAAACATTTTTCCCAGCCTAAAGATACAGCGCTTTAACAGTCCCATAGAGAAACGCCGTCGGCCCTGGAACTGGAAGTAAGAGAGGAACATGTTGTTTTTAGTTTGCAGCTAGACGAGGAACTACTTTTCCTACAATATGATGCTACTCTCTCATTTTTGGAATTTTTTTCTGATTTTTGACGATTTTTTTAAGTACCAAAAATGACCTCATCGTGACGTCACGTGACGTATCAGAAAACTCGAAAGATTCGATACAATTCATCTCAATTCATATTTCTATGGCATATTAGAACATGATAGCGATAGCTTGATGCTAAATGTGTCAAAAAGCGTGAAAACTGACAGAGGTCATTTATTGCGTTTTCCGAAAAACGGATGACCTCATTTTGCCCGGGAATGAGCATTACGCATCAAAAAATGATCAACAGCCGAAAACTACACCTCAAAGAGCAGCACATTGTGAAACTGACCAGAGATCTCTAGCGTCAATATTAACGGGGATATAAGCGTTTTTAGTTATTTTTCAAAAAAATCGCTGTGACCTTGACCTTTGACCTTTCAACCTGCGTGGCGAGTACGTTGTATCCCAACTGCGTAGCAAAGAGATACTAAAGACTGCGAACCGTTGTTTGCAGCCTTTAAACCGCAATGAGACTTCCAATTTTCGAGTGAAACAGATAGGGTCTACATAATTACAAACAAACATACAAACACGACCGACCGATTATGACGAAAATTTTCGTCATAATAATATCAGCTAGACTTCTATAATTGTTTCGACGTATCACGAACTGTGTAAATGTTCAACAACCTCAACAACAAAAAAAGTGAACAATATTGAAAAATAAAAAGTCTATCGCCTCAAATCATTTGAAAATTCGATTTGCGAGGTGATCCGTGCGACCCACCTCGCCTCCCGGCACCATCATATACGTTCACACTATCCTTTGTTGGGAAAATTGATTGTGGGACAAACACGGTTTTTTTGCGTCAGGCCAATAGGAGAAGGCTATGCTGAAGGCCTGGGATGCGCCGCGACGAGCTAAATAAGAAGAGGTTATACGACTCAACAGCTATACCGATAACTAGCGCCACCTGTACGAGATTGCGCAAGTGAGCTACAAAAACTCCCTCTATATCGGAGAGTGAGCAGCGAAACAGCGCCCCTAGCGCCAGAGTTGTGAAATTCCCACACCGATAACTAGCTAATCGCGTAATTTTGCGCGACGAGTGCCAAAAGTTGCCTTGTAACACTGAATAGTGGTAGGTCTTGGTTCGAAAGTAGTTATAAATGTTTCATAAATGTTCCTAGAAGCCAGGTAGGTGATTGATTTGGAGATTCAGCCATTAGTTTTAGAGATACAAAGCATTGAAGTGGGTGTTGACGCTCCGTGGCAGCTGTTGAGTCGTATAACTTCTTATTTAGCTCGTCGCGGCGCATCCCAGGCCTTCAGCATAGCCTTCTCCTATTGGCCTGACGCAAAAAAAACGTGGGGACAACGGTCCTTCGGTGCGGAAGCCAGCCAGCCAGCCAACCAGCCAACGCACCTTCCTTGCCATTCCTTTGTCAAGGCCTCGGTCCCGCTATCGCTGCCATATCATCTAATCCGAGTTGACAAAGAGTTGTTTTGTCTACAACCACTCGACTCCAGACAGGTCAGAGCACTGAGTGGAATCGATAGGGAAAGGGACCGCTGTCCTGTCGCCCTCAGTGTGGCCAGCCTGACGGGCCGCGTCTGTCTGCCTGTCTGTCTGGCTGGTTGGCTGCTAACCGCCTCTCGGCCCGGTGAAATGAACATGACAGCTCATAATGCGCGTCTCACTCTGTCACTCCGAGGTGGAAGGAAATCGATGAATTTCGCAGGTGGCTGCCTTGGAATATTAATCGCTATCGATATTATGCAACAGGGAGGGAAGGACATTGTGCGAAAGATCAGGCTGATTTCTATTGCGATAAATTTAGTTTTTAATCTGCTTGTTCTCAAATTCTTCCTGTGTCGTCCTGGTCGATAGTCTCCAATTTTTTCTGACCTCTCTTTTCACGAATTACCTTCTTATCCCTTTTGGCCTTTTTTTCTCTCCATCGATTTTCACATAATTGTCCCCCTTGATCACTTTCCTATCTATCTGGCCATTCTCCTTTCCTTGATCTGCTCGCAATTTGTCTGGCCGTTTCTCTTCCACGGATCTGCTCGCAATCATTTTGTGCATCCTCTCTTCCTTGGTCTCATCCCGAGCTTTCTGGCCTTTCTCTTCCTTTATCGGATTACCCTGCATAGTGTGGCCTATTGTCGTTGTCTTCTCTCGCCTCCCCTTGATCAGTTCTTTACATGTTTTTCGCCTTTCTTGGATTCCTTAATCTACTTTCTGTTTTCTGCGTTGTTCCTTCTTCGATCTCCTCCCATTTTGCTTCACATTTCATTCCACCTTCACGTCTCAATTTTGGGTCTCATCTCTCAGTCCGTCTCGTGTTGTCTTCGCGCTCGCCCACGCAATCTGCTCCCCGTCCCTCGTTGCTGATGATGTGCAATACAAACCGTTCGTTCAACTCGCGAAAACGATAATTCCCGCTGACACCCCTCCACTGCCCTTGTGGGCTGCTCTGCCGCTGATAGCTGCCACGGCTCAGCAAGGCGTTGGCCTCGCCGTCAGCGGGTCTGACATAATCCCCGGCTCATCCCTCACGCCGCGCCAGGCCGAGGTCGGCTTGGCTTTCCTCTGATAACGCCGCCGCCTAAGCTTCAAAACACAACTATCGTTGCTGAAGCACCACCATTCACACCCACCGACCCAACTCGCTGCCTCTTCAAGTCTTCAACGCGATTGCGCAAGAAGGGTCTATTGGCTCCCTATCTGTGGTATTAATGTCCCACCGTATCGAAACCCTTGGGCTTCCAGACCTTCGGGCCCACAACCAGCTACCCTAGTCCCCAACACTTATTGACGGGCGTGACGTAGACGGGCGACACCATTAGGCCCGGGATTTGGCTGATACCCGGTGAATCCACTGTTGAACTGAATACCACGTGATCCATCAGACAAAGGCCGCTACAGGTCAGTCACTCAGACAGCTATCATATTGGTTTCCGGGTTCGTGTCCGCATACAAGGAATGCCAGAGAGAGAGAGGGGTGAGAGTGAAATCAGAAGAGGGAACAGAGAACCGACGGCATGAAATGATGGATGAGAAAATTGGAATAATATAGACGAGAAAAAGACGAGGAGATGAACGTTAGAAGAGGAAGTAGACGACTGAAAGATTGGGCAAAAAATATCTGCACATTGGTTAAGGTTTCAAATGCTCCTAAAGCAGGATTTCTTTGTTATGTTTCACAGTCCAAGCGAAACACGAGTAAGATGTGCCTCGTAAACCACAGCGATACTATCGACGAAAAAACCTCCCTCCAACTGCCAAGGAGCGTGCCAGGAGATAATTCACTCGACGCAAGGAATATGACTAGATTCCTTCTCGGCTGCAAGTGCTATAGTTCATTCAACGGTTGTACATTCCACGATTGGTCGTTCCAATGTAACGGAACATAACTTCAGGCACACCTTCTGTAACTTACATTGGAAGTGGAGAATAAGGGTCGTTATAAGAGCAGACGAGAAATGTGGTCTTTCATCATTGCCCCCCCCCCCCCTAGGAGCAGTGTTACTCAGCTATGTCATTGTCTCCTAAGGGTCCATGTATACGATTGGTTGGTTGGTTCGTATTCAGGACGATGTAAACACTTTTTGTCATATCGCGTCAATGGGAGAAGTAAGGGAGCGTGGAGCCATGTCCCCGGGGGTAACCCCCTACTCTTTGCGAAGAAGGACATGGAATCTTTAGCCTGCGACCACACAGACATGGCCACAGAGGTGCTCAAATCATCGATCCGCGTGCCGTTAGGCTCTCAGGTGACCAGAGCACTCAAGGCGAGCGCTCTAACCCACTGAGCTATCGGTCCGGCCCCGATTCTTGGCTTGAAGCGGGCTATCTGTTCCTTGGCTTTTTCTGAAAGTGATGCCGAGGTCTTAAAAACGGGCATCGATTTCATTATAAACTGTTAACTGCCATGGACAAGTAGTTGAACTAAGACCAATAGGTTTACCTTTTGATGAAAAAAACCCTGTTTTCCCCATGTGTGTTCTAAAGCCTCCATCACTGTACAGCTGACGCGGGCTCATCGTAGGCCGATGGGCCGGGTGTGTGACTGCACACCGGATGTGGCGAGTGGTGCAGGCCGGGTGTGGGGCTGCACACCGGATGTGGCGAGTGGTGCAGGCCGGGTGTGGGGCTGCACACCGGATGTGGCGAGTGGTGCAGGCCGGGTGTGTGGCTGCACACCGGATGTGGCGAGTGGTGCAGGCCGACGGGCAGAATGCCGTGTTGACCCCTTTTTACCGCTGATATAGAATTAAGGGTCTGCGACCGTGGAACTCTAATACCGGGCAGCTGCGTGTGGCAAACGGCGACTGATACATTCTATCATTAGTCAGCGTCCGGAGTCTCTGATCACAAGCAAAGTATATGCACCAAGTCCGAGATTTTTATGTGCGTTTGTTTTCAGTTTCTTTCCTTCCTTGGACGATGTTTTTTTTTTAATTGGAAAGACGGAAGAAGAACATACATCCGTCCATCTTGTGTCGATTAGGTTTTCAAAGAGCGATTCCTTCCCAATCCCAGATGATGCGGACTGCTCGCTGAGGTAGGCGTTCGCTGAGTGGCCTGTGACTTGCCTAATGACTTGATGAGCTGAAGGGAGTGTTTTAGAAGAAAGCACCCCTCCCTAATTACTTCCACCAAAAACAAACATGAGTCCTTGGCCCCGTGCGACCACACCAACACGCGCAGCCCATGGTTCGCGTGAGCAACACCACGTGGTCGGGTGGGGGGGGGCCCCCCCCCCCCCCATTCCTCCACCACAGACCAAGCAGCGCCACCTATAGTGAGAAGAATAAAAGTAATGGCGAAGCAGATGATGATGGAATGCTCGTCAAATCTGTCAGAGCGTTTTTTTCTGTTTCAGACAATCTGACGCCCAGCCACTTGGAGCCAGTCAGAGACTGGGACAGCCCAGGCTGTGTTATCGCTCACTTTGCCGCCTCCCATCATCTTGCCTTGAAGAACGAGCTCCTGAACAGATCTAAATATTATAGGCTGCTCTGTATCTCTTGCTGCACCTTTTCTGTCACGCCTCAGTCCGTACATACGCTTTAAATGGCATTTAATCGTTCCGTGGTATTTTCAGACATTTCGACTATGTGAGCGACGTTGCAGATGTTTCAGCAATAATAGATTACCCTGGGCAATAAATAATCTATGAAATGAAGCCTTTGAAATGGTTCCCCCGCTATCGGAAGGAAAAAATCTCTCATGTGATGTTAGTTTTGTACATGGGTCCGTTGCCTTTTCAATTGGCGTGAAATGGTTACACCACCGCTGCCTGCCGGTCGCCTCATAAATAACTCGACATCGTCCCGTGGCTTCTCTTTGCATTCTTTCACATACATCGCAGGATGCTTGGGCGCTTACCGGATCCTCTTCTTTCTTTTTTATTCCATTCATTGACCCTGAGGCTTAGCAATGATGGAGAAACCCACGTGATGTATTCAGGTGCTATCCCTTTGTTATCAGTAATGGACTTGTCGTGTGGGGGGCCCATTGTCCGCCATGTTGCCCGTAGTGGGCGGTGCATCGGTTGTCGCTGGGGAGATGGCGGGGAGCTAGGGAGGGTGGGGGAAGGGGAGGGGGGGGGGAGGGGTGCCGAAGCCATCTCCCCCCGGCTACGGTAGTACCCGGTGGTACGGCCCCTCAATCCCCGTTATGCTGTATCAGCTCAGCACGCCTGGGTAGCCCGGATTAACAGAACTGCGCATGACCGGAATTCACTCACCAACCGCTACCCGACGTGCTTTGCGAGAGCTAACAACGGGCGTCCGTCCCTCCAGTAGAAAGTTCCATGTTCTTGGACCAGTGTTCCGGGAAATGTGGTAAAAGGCAAGTTTGGATTCCACCATCTTGCGGCACAATATCAGGGTATAATTGGCGCACTACCTACGCCAGAGCTGCATCCAAATGAAACGCAAACCGGACTACTTTTACAGGTCCATTCTGGTTTTGCTACAACATGGCTTACCCTCGGGGCCTTTATGTAACAGTTCTTAACCGCTCTCTCTCACTCTCCGTCTGTCTTTTTCTCTATCTTTCTCTCTCCGTCTCTCCTTGTGTCTCTCCTACTCCGTCTCTCTCCGTCTCTATCTCCCTCTCCGTCTCTGTATCTTTCCGTCTCTCTGTATCTCTCCGTTTCTCTATCTCTATCCCCCTCTCCGCCTCTCTGTCTCTCTATTTCTCTCTCCGTCTCTCCTTGTGTGTGTCTCTCTCTCTTGCTCCGCCTCTGTCCCAGTCTCTCAGGGGGCCTCCCTGGTGTAGTGGTTAGCGCACTAGACCGCAGATCAATAGGTCCTGGGTTCGAATCCGGGCTCGGGCACCTAATCTGGGGCATGTTTCATTCCTTCATCCTTCATCGTCTCGGGAGGTTCCTTGGCCTAATTTAGCCTGTATGTGCACAAAAGTGGCCTAAAACACCAACATTCCTTCCTGCCAGTCTCTAATCCCCTCTTTCTGTCTCTTTCCCTCTCTAACCCCCTCTTTCTGTATCTCTCCGTCTCTCTGTATTTCTCTTTCCACTCTCTTTTCCCTCTCGATCTCTCCTCCCTCTTGATGTTTTCTATAAATCAATGTATGCTCTGAAAGAAAACATGGGTCAATTTGCGAATAAACCATCTGGATATACACTGGAATTAATTGTAACGTGATTTTTGCTCGATTTTTGTCGTAATGCAATAACTTCTTCACAGATGTATCTCCAATGACAATATATGTACAGCCATGGCAGCTCAATGAGAACAGTCCGCCGACATCCAGCTTGGAACCTGATTCAGTGCCAATTCGCCAGGAGGCGCCTTCAGGTTGCTCTTACAACATCGGCAGCTGTTTGGCATTGTGTTCTGAAGCATACGCCTTAGGCAGGGTGCCTAACCTTATCTCACGCCCCGCCCCTCCCCCCCCCCCCCGCAACATTTAAGTCAACAGAAGAGGTATGTATGACCTCCAAAATGCCATGAACATCCACATAGTGATTTTGGCGGAGGGGTGGGGGAAGCTGGAGACTGATGCACGGTACAGCTTAGCCCCACCCCTCAACCCCACCTCGCTATACCCCGCATTCCCCCTCCCGCTTTTTTTCCCCAATGCTTCAGAACAGATGTCACATCGATGCGAGCTGAATGTGGCGTGCCTCATTCTTCGTGGCTCAGCCTCCCACAACATGACCACGCAGCCTCCCACAACATGACCACACAGCCTCCCACAACATGACCACGCAGCCTCCCACAACATGACCACGCCGCTTCCCACAACATGACCACGCAGCCTCTCACAACATGACCACTCAGCCTCCCGGAACATAACCACTCAGCCTCACACAACATGACCACTCAGCCTCCCACAACATGACCACTCAGCCTCCCACATGACCATGCAGCCTCCCACAACATAACCACGCAACCTCACACAACATGACCACTCAGCCTCCCACAACATGACCACCCAGCCTCCCACAACATGACCACGCAGCTTCCCACAGCATGACCACTCAGCCTCCCGCAACATGACCACGCAGCCTCCCACAACCTGACCACCCAGCCTCCCACAACATGACCACTCAGCCTCCCACAACATGACAACGCAGCCTCCCGCAACATGACCACTCAGCCTTCCGCAACATGACCACACAGCTGCCCACAACATGACCACTCAGCCTCCCGCAACACGACCACCCAGCCTCCCGCAACATGACCACGCAGCTTCCCGCAACATGACCACGCAGCCTCCCACAACATGACCACGCAGCCTCCCACAACATGACCACGCAGCCTCCCACAACATGACCACGAAGCCTCCCACAACATGGCCACTCAGCCTCCCACAACATGACCACGCCGCCTCCCACAACATGACCACGCAGCCTCCCGCAACATGACCACGCAGCTTCCCACAACATGACCACGCAGCCTCCCACAACATGACCACGCAGCCTCCCACAACATGACCACGAAGCCTCCCACAACCTGACCACGCAGCCTCCCACAACATGACCACGCAGCTTCCCACAACATGGCCACGCAGCCTCCCACAACATGACCACGCAGCCTCCCGCAACATGACCACGCAGCCTCCCACAACATGACCACTCAGCCTCCCACAACCTGACTACGCAGCCTCCCACAACATGACCACTCAGCCTCCCGCAACATGACCACCCAGCCTCCCGCAACATGACCACGCAGCTTCCCGCAACATGACCACGCAGCCTCCCACAACATGACCACGCAGCCTCCCACAACATGACCAGGCAGCCTCCCACAACATGACCACGAAGCCTCCCACAACATGACCACGCAGCTTCCCACAACATGACCACGCAGCCTCCCACAACATGGCCACGCAGCCTCCCACAACATGACCACGCAGCCTCCCGCAACATGACCACGCAGCCTCCCACAACATGACCACCCAGCCTCCCGCAACATGACCACGCAGCTTCCCACAACATGACCACGCAGCCTCCCACAACATGACCACTCAGCCTCCCACAACCTGACCACGCAGCCTCCCACAACATGACCACTCAGCCTCCCGCAACATGACCGCCCAGCCTCCCACAACATGACCACCCAGCCTCCCGCAACATGACCTCTCAGCCTCCCACAACATGACCACTCAGCCTCCCACAACATGACCACTCAGCCTCCCACAACATGACAACGCCGCCTCCCACAACATGACCACCCAGCCTCTCACAACATGACCACCCAGCCTCCCGCAACATGACCTCTCAGCCTCCCACAACATGACCACTCAGCCTCCCACAACATGACCACTCAGCCTCCCGCAACATGACCACGCCGCCTCCCACAACATGACCACCCAGCCTCCCACAACATGACCACGCAGCCTCCCACAACATGACCACCCAGCCTCTCACAACATGACCACTCAACCTCCCACAACATAGCAACACAGCCTCCCACAACATGACCACTCAGCCTCCCACAACGTGACCTCTCAGCCTCCCACAACATGACCACGCAGCCTCGCACAACATGACCACGCAGCCTCCCATCACATGACCACGCAGCCTCCCACCACATGACCACTCAGCCTCCCACAGCCTGACCACGCAGCCTCCCACAACATGACCACGCCGCCTCCCACAACATGACCACGCAGCCTCCCACAACATGACCACGCAGCCTCACACAACATGACCACGCAGCCTCCCACAACATGACCACTCAGCCTCCCACAACATGAGCAGTCAGCCTCCCGCAACATGACCACCCAGCCTCCCACAACGTGACCACGCAGCCTCCCACAACATGACCACTCAGCCTCCCGCAATATGACCACCCAGCCTCCCAAAACATGACCACGCAGCCTCCCAAAACATGACCACCCAGCCTCCCACAACATGACCACGCAGCCTCCCACAACATGACCACGCAGCCTACCACAACATGACCACGCAGCCTCACACAACATGACCACGCAGCCTCCCACAACATGACCACGCAGCCTCCCACAACATGACCACTCAACCTCCCACAACATAGCAACACAGCCTCCCACAACATGACCACTCAGCCTCCCACAACGTGACCACGCAGCTTCCCACAACATGACCACGCAGCCTCCCACAACATGACAACGCAGCCTCCCGCAACATGACCACTCAGCCTTCCGCAACATGACCACACAGCTGCCCACAACATGACCACGCAGCCTCGCACAACATGACCACGCAACCTCCCACAACATGACCACGCAGCCTCCCACAACATGACCACGCAGCCTCCCACAACATGACCACGCAGCCTCCCACAACATGACCACGCAGCCTCGCACAACATGACCACGCAGCCTCCCACAACATGACCACGCAGCCTCCCACAACATGACCACGCAGCCTCCAACAACATGACCACTCAGCCCCCCGCAACATGACCACCCAGCCTCGCACAACATGACCACCCAGCCTCCCACAACATGACCACGCAGCCTCCCACAACGTGACCTCTCAGCCTCACACAACATGACCACGCAGCCTCCCGCAACATGACCACCCAGCCTCCCACAACATGACCACGCAGCCTCCCGCAACATGACCACTCAACCTCCCACAACATGACCACCCAGCCTCCCGCAACATGACCACGCAGCCTCCCGCAACATGACCACGCAGCCTCCCACAACATGACCACGCAGCCTCCCACAACGTGACCTCTCAGCCTCCCACAACATGACCACGCAGCCTCGCACAACATGACCACGCAGCCTCCCATCACATGACCACGCAGCCTCCCACCACATGACCACTCAGCCTCCCACAGCCTGACCACGCAGCCTCCCACAACATGACCACGCCGCCTCCCACAACATGACCACGCAGCCTCCCACAACATGACCACGCAGCCTCACACAACATGACCACGCAGCCTCCCACAACATGACCACTCAGCCTCCCACAACATGAGCAGTCAGCCTCCCGGAACATAACCACTCAGCCTCACACAACATGACCACTCAGCCTCCCACAACATGACCACTCAGCCTCCCACATGACCATGCAGCCTCCCACAACATAACCACGCAACCTCACACAACATGACCACTCAGCCTCCCACAACATGACCACCCAGCCTCCCACAACATGACCACGCAGCTTCCCACAGCATGACCACTCAGCCTCCCGCAACATGACCACGCAGCCTCCCACAACCTGACCACCCAGCCTCCCACAACATGACCACTCAGCCTCCCACAACATGACAACGCAGCCTCCCGCAACATGACCACTCAGCCTTCCGCAACATGACCACACAGCTGCCCACAACATGACCACTCAGCCTCCCGCAACACGACCACCCAGCCTCCCGCAACATGACCACGCAGCTTCCCGCAACATGACCACGCAGCCTCCCACAACATGACCACGCAGCCTCCCACAACATGACCACGCAGCCTCCCACAACATGACCACGAAGCCTCCCACAACATGGCCACTCAGCCTCCCACAACATGACCACGCCGCCTCCCACAACATGACCACGCAGCCTCCCGCAACATGACCACGCAGCTTCCCACAACATGACCACGCAGCCTCCCACAACATGACCACGCAGCCTCCCACAACATGACCACGAAGCCTCCCACAACCTGACCACGCAGCCTCCCACAACATGACCACGCAGCTTCCCACAACATGGCCACGCAGCCTCCCACAACATGACCACGCAGCCTCCCGCAACATGACCACGCAGCCTCCCACAACATGACCACTCAGCCTCCCACAACCTGACCACGCAGCCTCCCACAACATGACCACTCAGCCTCCCGCAACATGACCACCCAGCCTCCCGCAACATGACCACGCAGCTTCCCGCAACATGACCACGCAGCCTCCCACAACATGACCACGCAGCCTCCCACAACATGACCAGGCAGCCTCCCACAACATGACCACGAAGCCTCCCACAACATGACCACGCAGCTTCCCACAACATGACCACGCAGCCTCCCACAACATGGCCACGCAGCCTCCCACAACATGACCACGCAGCCTCCCGCAACATGACCACGCAGCCTCGCACAACATGACCACGCAACCTCCCACAACATGACCACGCAGCCTCCCACAACATGACCACGCAGCCTCCCACAACATGACCACGCAGCCTCCCACAACATGACCACGCAGCCTCGCACAACATGACCACGCAGCCTCCCACAACATGACCACGCAGCCTCCCACAACATGACCACGCAGCCTCCAACAACATGACCACTCAGCCCCCCGCAACATGACCACCCAGCCTCGCACAACATGACCACCCAGCCTCCCACAACATGACCACGCAGCCTCCCACAACGTGACCTCTCAGCCTCACACAACATGACCACGCAGCCTCCCGCAACATGACCACCCAGCCTCCCACAACATGACCACGCAGCCTCCCGCAACATGACCACTCAACCTCCCACAACATGACCACCCAGCCTCCCGCAACATGACCACGCAGCCTCCCGCAACATGACCACGCAGCCTCCCACAACATGACCACGCAGCCTCCCACAACGTGACCTCTCAGCCTCCCACAACATGACCACGCAGCCTCGCACAACATGACCACGCAGCCTCCCATCACATGACCACGCAGCCTCCCACCACATGACCACTCAGCCTCCCACAGCCTGACCACGCAGCCTCCCACAACATGACCACGCCGCCTCCCACAACATGACCACGCAGCCTCCCACAACATGACCACGCAGCCTCACACAACATGACCACGCAGCCTCCCACAACATGACCACTCAGCCTCCCACAACATGAGCAGTCAGCCTCCCGCAACATGACCACCCAGCCTCCCACAACGTGACCACGCAGCCTCCCACAACATGACCACTCAGCCTCCCGCAACATGACCACTCAGCCTCCCGCAACATGACCACGCAGCCTCCCACAACATGACCACCCAGCCTCCCACAACATGACCACCCAGCCTCCCACAACATGACCACGCAGCCTCCCACAACATGACCACGCAGCCTCCCACAACATGACCACGCAGCTTCCCGCAACATGACCACGCAGCTTCCCACAACATGGCCACGCAGCCTCCCACAACATGACCACGCAGCCTCCCACAACATGACCACTCAACCTCCCACAACATAGCAACACAGCCTCCCACAACATGACCACTCAGCCTCCCACAACGTGACCTCTCAGCCTCCCACAACATGACCACGCAGCCTCCCACAACATGACCACGCAGCCTCCCACAACGTGACCTCTCAGCCTCCCACAACATGACCACGCAGCCTCCCGCAACATGACCACCCAGCCTCCCACAACATGACCACGCAGCCTCCCGCAACATGACCACTCAACCTCCCACAACATAGCAACACAGCCTCCCACAACATGACCACTCAGCCTCCCACAACATGACCACCCAGCCTCCCGCAACATGACCACGCAGCCTCCCGCAACATGACCACGCAGCCTCCCACAACATGACCACGCAGCCTCCCACAACATGACCACCCAGCCTCTCACAACATGACCACTCAACCTCCCACAACATAGCAACACAACCTCCCACAACATGACCACGCAGCCTCCCACAACGTGACCTCTCAGCCTCCCACAACATGACCACGCAGCCTCGCACAACATGACCACGCAGCCTCCCATCACATGACCACGCAGCCTCCCACCACATGACCACTCAGCCTCCCACAGCCTGACCACGCAGCCTCCCACAACATGACCACGCCGCCTCCCACAACATGACCACGCAGCCTCCCACAACATGACCACGCAGCCTCACACAACATGACCACGCAGCCTCCCACAACATGACCACTCAGCCTCCCACAACATGAGCAGTCAGCCTCCCGCAACATGACCACCCAGCCTCCCACAACGTGACCACGCAGCCTCCCACAACATGACCACTCAGCCTCCCGCAACATGACCACTCAGCCTCCCGCAACATGACCACGCAGCCTCCCACAACATGACCACCCAGCCTCCCACAACATGACCACCCAGCCTCCCACAACATGACCACGCAGCCTCCCACAACATGACCACGCAGCCTCCCACAACATGACCACGCAGCCTCCCGCAACATGACCACGCAGCTTCCCACAACATGGCCACGCAGCCTCCCACAACATGACCACGCAGCCTCCCGCAACATGACCACGCAGCCTCCCACAACATGACCACTCAGCCTCCCACAACCTGACCACGCAGCCTCCCACAACATGACCACGCCGCCTCCCACAACATGACCACGCAGCCTCCCACAACATGACCACGCAGCCTCCCACAACATGACCACTCAGCCTCCCACAACATGACCACGCAGCTTCCCACAACATGACCACGCAGCCTCCCACAACATGACAACGCAGCCTCCCGCAACATGACCACTCAGCCTTCCGCAACATGACCACACAGCTGCCCACAACATGACCACGCAGCCTCGCACAACATGACCACGCAACCTCCCACAACATGACCACGCAGCCTCCCACAACATGACCACGCAGCCTCCCACAACATGACCACGCAGCCTCCCACAACATGACCACGCAGCCTCGCACAACATGACCACGCAGCCTCCCACAACATGACCACGCAGCCTCCCACAACATGACCACGCAGCCTCCAACAACATGACCACTCAGCCCCCCGCAACATGACCACCCAGCCTCGCACAACATGACCACGCAGCCTCCCACAACATGACCACGCAGCCTCGCACAACATGACCACTCAGCCTCCCGCAACATGACCACTCAGCCTCCCGCAACATGACCACGCAGCCTCCCACAACATGACCATGCTGCCTCGCACAACATGACAGGATCAGTGACCCTCACAGGTCTACATGTATGTTACCAGTACGTCACTAATCCCTCGCGAATGGCAAACATATAAGTTTATTTTATGATGAAGCCTGACAGCTGACAACATATTAATAATACGCCATATTTTCCTCGGCGATAAAACCGTTTGACCCGCGGCTCAATATCCTGCACACAGTGATGTACGGGCGACGGCTATAGGGAGACATAGTCTTCCGCCGGGTCTGGGCGAACAACATGCATTATCGCAAACACCTGTTGGCATCTGCTCTATTAATTTAATGTGCAAACACTTGTTATGTAATAGCAACTAGGCGAGCCGAGGTGCTTTCATGAAAAATAAACACGCTGAAACGGTGTTTGTTTTTGCATTGTACTGGCACTTAAACCGCCCGCATGAGCTATTCTTCCCATAAGTCGTGAACTACGATCGCGGAGTTTTATTCAAAACATTGTTGACTAGCCGTGGGGAGTAAGTACCACATGTTACATGTTACGCCAGGACTAGTGGCGCCATCTGTAAACCGAAAACATGTGCAAGGGTCGAACCTGCACCCCCACGATCACCGGTCTGTCGCTCGAACGTACGGTGGGGGGGGGATGCCTTTTCCGATCTCAGCGATTGGCATCCAGGATTTCTTGGAGATTTGCGATGGGCTGTTGGCAATTTTGGGGATTGTTATCCGTACAATTTCTGGTTCAACGAAGATCCTTTCCCTATTTACCGCGATCCGTTGTAATAGCAGTTTGCGATTTCCTCGATATTCGCGATATCACCATCAAGGCGTTTTTGTTTCGGGCCCAGCTTTAAAATGGCCTCATCTTGGAGAATCGATTTTGTCCCTGCTAATTCTCCCACAGGGATTGGTCGCGTTTGAATGCCCCTCCCACTGAACTCACGAAACCCGTCCCCGCCATATGTGTCGTCATTGCACCTTTAACTGTACCGTATTTTGTGGGTATACACACTGGGCAATGTCCATGGCGGGCTCCCCTCCAGGGGCTATATATAATAGCAGCTGACATGGGATGAAAGGCAATTATAGTGACCAATAGATGGTTTATGACTGTGAAGATTATCCGCGGCATAATCGCTTACGTTGCCAAGGACAGGGGTGCACCAGTGTACCCATAGCATCTGCCATTGCGGCCTCTCTGTGTTGTGTGGCAACCTACTGAAAAATCCACCTTCGAGGTCGTGTTACTGGTGGCAACCCCAACGGACGACTCCTCATGGGCCTCGCTGTATGAGAACTAACCTTGACAGTGTTACTCTGACTTACTCTCTTTCGGTTTCTGGTCTTTTCCCGTTTTTTTATTATAATATTTTGCATTTGATATTTCTCCCTAACCGTCTGTTTGTTACTGCTTACACCCGTCACCCACTCTCTTCCAGTTTCTCTCTTTCGGGGCCGCCTCGGTAGCTCAGAGGGGGATAAAGATCCCATGTCCTTCTTCGGAAAGAGTAGGTGGTTGCCCTCGGAAACATGGCTTCGCTCCTCCCTTGTTTCCCCCATTGCAGCGATATGGCCAGAATTGGGTAAAGCGTCTTGAATATACAATCAACCACCTTTCTCTCTTTCTCTCACACTCCTTCCTTTGTACTTCCTTGCTATGTTTCTCGCTGTTACCTTGTTTCCAGCCCATTCTCCCCCGTCTACAGATCTGTCTTCCCTACCACTGTTGCTTCTCTCCCTCCATCGCTTTAGTTTTGCCCTTTACCCTGTGGAACCTTTCCTTTTATATCAATCTTTTCTCATGACTTCAGTATTACCTGTAGCCTCATCCGTCTCGTACCCGGTCTGGATCTGTTCGCCCTGTCACCCTCTCCCAACATATATACCATTGTACGCACCTGTACCATCTGTCATTATGGCCAGTATACATACCACATATATCGGGGAAACATAGACCGATGTTATTATGACCAGTATACATACCACATATATCGGGGAGCTCTGAAAACACTTCTCTCCGCATGATAAATCAGAGCCGACCCCCGACAGCTCCCTGCCTGCCGCCATTGCTCTCCTTGGCCTCCCTTACGGCGAGATACCAGAGACCAGTGACCATAGACCATAGGCCAGAGACCGTGTACCATAGACCAGAGACTAGCTACCAGAGACCAGGGACCAGAGACTAGAAACCAGAGACTAGGGACCAGAGACCAGGACCATAGACCATAGACCAGAGACCGTGTACCATAGAACAGAGACTAGCTACCAGAGACCAGGGACCAGAGACTAGAAACCAGAGCATAGAAACCAGAGACCAGAGACCAGGGACCATAAACCAGAGACTAGGGACCAGGGACCAGAGACTAGAAACCAGAGACTAGGGACCAGAGACTACAAACCAGAGACTAGAAACCAGAGACCAGGGACCCTAAACCAGAGACTAGGGACCAGAGACCAGGGACCATAAACCAGAGACTAGGGACCAGAGACTAGAAACCAGCGACTAGAAACCAGAGACCAGAGACCAGGGACCATAAACCAAAGACTAGGGACCAGAGACCAGGGACCATAAACCAGAGACTAGGGACCAGAGACCATGGACCAGAGACTACAAACCAGAGACTAGAAACCAGAGACTAGAAACCAGAGACCAGAGACCAGGGACCATAAACCAGAGACTAGGGACCAGAGACCAGGGACCAGAGACTAGAGACCAGGGACCATAAACCAAAGACTAGGGACCAGAGACCAGAGACCAGGGACCAGAGACTAGAAACCAGAGACTAGAAACCAGAGACCAGGGACCATAAACCAGAGACTAGGGACCAGAGACCAGGGACCCTAAACCAGAGACTAGGGACCAGCGACCAGAGACCAGGGACCATAAACCAGAGACTAGGGACCAGAGACCAGAGACCAGGGACCATAAACCAGAGACTAGGGACCAGAGACTAGAAACCAGAGACTAGAAACCAGAGACTAGAGACCAGGTAACAGATACCAGAGGGCCCGGAAGGCCGAGGCCAAATATTTCGCCCCGTTCCATACTAATGTCCCATTATAAGGGCGAAATATTCGGCCCTGGTCGTTTCAAATTTACGGGCCCAGAGACGAGGGAACAGACCATAGACCTTGTGCTCAAGTCACCTCTCCCTCTGGGAACCCACTAAGGGCCAAAGTTAAGTTAATCGAGCATGCGTGACCTACACAGGCGCAGACCGTGGGCCGTGTGACCTTGGCGGCGGGGTAGCCACTCTACTGATTAGCATCGTTAACGGACTGGCGTCCGGTTCATTCTCCGTCCCACGAAATGTCTGTGTCCTAATCTTGTCGCACCAATGTACTGCGCATATGGCAGGAGGTCAGCCTGGGGCAACAGATCCACTGTGATCACGATATTTAATAAGCCGGCTGCCTGTCAACACTCGGGGGGTGGCTACTCACTGCGGTGGGAGGGTTGGGGGTGGCTACTCACTGCGGTGGGGGGTGGGGGTGGCTACTCACTGCGGTGGGGGGTGGGGGCTACTCCACACGTACCCTCACTGTGTGGGGGGGGGCGCTATCCACACGTACCCTCACTGTGCGGGGGGGGGGGGGGGCTACTCCACACCTACCCTCACTGTGGGGCCATCGCAATGCTAAACTTTGATATCATGGCCGTTAGACATGGGATGGGAGTTCTACGGCTAAGGTGTCCCAGGCTGTCATCATACGTCTTGGAAGCAGCTGCGCAGAGTCTGGGATGTCACCACTAAGTGCCTAGCATTGGCGGTATCATACCGCTATTATCTGTTGTTCCTGCGGTCAATTACACAGATGAAACTTTAGTAGTCGACCATCCTCTGCCTTCCAGAGTGTCCGTGGGTTAGAGCGCTGGTCACCTGAGAGCCTAACGGCACGTGGATGGGGTGGCTCGCGCCCCGCTGTGGCCATGTCTGTGTGGTCGCATGGTTACCCCCGTGGACATGGCTCCACTCTCCCTTCCTTCTCCCATTGACGCGATATGACCAAAAGTGGTTAAAGTGTCCTGAATATACAACCAACCAACCAACCACTGCGCTGTGGTATCAGACCATCATCCACTGCCCTGTGGTATCAGACCATCGTCCACCGCCCTGTGGTATCAGACCATCATCCACTGCCCTGTGGTATCAGACCATCGTCCACCGCCCTGTGGTATCAGACCATCATCCACTGTCCTGTGGTATCAGACCATCATCCACTGCCCCGTGGTATCAGACCATCATCCACTGCCCTGTGGTATTAGACCATCATCCACTGCCCCGTGGTATCAGACCATCGTCCACCGCCCTGTGGTATCAGACCATCATCCACTGCCCCGTGGTATCAGACCATCATCCACTGCCCTGTGGTATTAGTCCATCATCCACTGCCCTATGGGATTAGATCATCATTCTGTGGTGTCAGACCATCATCGACTGCCCTGTGGTATCAGACCATCATCCACTGTCCTGAGGTATTAGACCACCATCTACTGCCCTGTGGTTTCAGACCATCATCTACCGCCCCGTGGTATCAGATCATCATCCACTGCCCCGTGGTATCAGACCATCATCCACTGCCCCGTGGTATCAGACCATCATCTACTGCCCTGTGGTATCAGACCATCATCCACTGCCCCGTGGTATCAGACCATCATCTACTGCCCCGTGGTATCAGACCATTATCCACTGCCCTGTGGTATCAGACCATCAACCACTGCCCTCTGGTATCAGACCATCATCCACTGCCCTGTGGTATCAGACCATCATCCACTGCCCCGTGGTATCAGATAATCATCCATTGCCCCGTGGTATCAGACCATCATCCACTGCCCTGTGGTATCAGACCATCATCCACTGTCCTGTGGTATTAGACCATCATCCACTGTCCTGTGGTATCAGACCATCATCCACTGCCATGTGGTATTAGACCATCATCCGCTGTCCTGTGGTATTAGACCATCATCCACTGTCCTGTGGTATTAGACCATCATCCACTGCCCTGTGGTATCAGATCATCATTCTGTCGTATCAGACCATCATCTACTGCCGTGTGGTATCAGACCATCATCCGCTGTCCTGTGGTATTAGACAATCATCCACTGCCCCGTGGTATCAGACCACCATCTACTGCCCCGTGGTATCAGACCATTATCCTCTGCCCCGTGGTATCAGACCATCATCTACTGCCGTGTGGTATCAGACCATCATCTACTGCCCTGTGGTATCAGACCATCATTCACTGCCCCGTGGTATCAGACCATCATCTACTGCCCCGTGGTATCAGACCATTATCCACTGCCCTGTGGTATCAGACCATCAACCACTGCCCTCTGGTATCAGACCATCATCCACTGCCCTGTGGTATCAGACCATCATCCACTGCCCTGTGGTATCAGATCATCACCCACTGCCCTGTGGTATCAGACCATCATTTACTGCCCTGTGGCATTAGGCCATCATCCACTGCCCGTGGTATCAGACCATCATCCATTGCCCCGTGGTATCAGACCATCATCCACTGCCCTGTGGTATCAGACCATCACCCACTGCCCTGTGGTATCAGACCATCATTTACTGCCCTGTGGTATCAGACCATCATCCACTGCCCGTGGTATCAGACCATCATCCATTGCCCCGTGGTATCAGACCATCATCCACTGCCCTGTGGTATCAGACCATCATCCATTGCCCCGTGGTATCAGACCATCATCCACTGCCATGTGGTATTAGACCATCATCCGCTGTCCTGTGGTATTAGACCATCATCCACTGTCCTGTGGTATTAGACCATCATCCACTGCCCCGTGGTATCAGACCATCATCCACTGCCATGTGGTATTAGACCATCATCCGCTGTCCTGTGGTATTAGACCATCATCCACTGCCCGTGGTATCAGACCATCATCCTCTGCCCCGTGGTATCAGACCATCGCCCACTGCCCTGTAGTATCAGACCATCACCCACTGCCCCGTGGTATCAGACCATCATCTACTGCCCTGTATTATCAGACCATTATGCACTGCCCCGTGGTATCAGACCATCATCTACTGCCCCGTGGTATGAGACTATCATCTACTGCCCCGTGGTATCAGACCATCATCCACTGCCCCGTGGTATCAGACCATCATCTACTGCCCCGTGATATCGGACCATCATCTACTGCCCCGTGGTATCAGACCATCATCCACTGCCCCGTGGTATCAGACCATCATCTACTGCCCCGTGGTATCAGACCATCATCCACTGCCCCGTGATATCGGACCATCATCCACTGCCCCGTGATATCGGACCATCATCTACTGCCCCGTGGTATCAGACCATCATCTACTGCCCCGAGGTATCAGACCATCATCAACTGCCCCGTGATATCGGACCATCATCTACTGCCCCGAGGTATCAGACCATCATCCACTGCCCCGTGATATCGGACCATCATCTACTGCCCTCGGATGGTCGTCTATCGACCTCTTCAGCCTGTCGTTATCGACCTGTGGGACTTGTTCGGCCATGGATTCTGGTCACTGTTCCATCCCTGTCAATGTCATTCAGAGATGACGATGGCAGGGAGTCTATGGCGGCCTACAGACTACTGCCTCCTGTCTGCAGTGCCATATATTCACACCCCCATTGCCCGTGTGCCCCCCCCCCTCTTCTCCATAGCCCACCACCCTCCTCCCACCCACCCGCGTTCCCTACCCCTCCCCCTCCCCCCCCCCCTCGGCTGGCGGCCCGGCGGGCGGCGAGAGGGTCCGCTTTTCCCATCTACCTCACATCCCCGGAGTCCCGTTTGATAATTGAGATTGAATTGTCGGCTGGCGGCTGTAGTGGGTATTTGGATTCAATTGGTCGGGGATCCGGTCTGCAGGGTAGACAGCCCAATAGCCCTGACTCCCACACACAGACTCACTCTCACTCTCACACTGTGGTCCCCGGGGCGAGCGCGCAGTGATTGTCCGTGAGGCTGGCTCGCTGTGGCTGGCCCTGTGGCTGGCCCTCCGCGGCTGGCTCGCCGTGGCTGTTCCTGGCTGGCTCGCCGTTGCTGTCCATGTGGATGGCTGGCGTATAGCAGAGAGATCCCTGGTCGTCCGTGGATGTCCCTGTCCCTGACTGTGGTTAGCTGGCTGGCTGGACGGTGGGGGGGCACCGCTGTGCGTCGACGACCAGTCGGCAGCCGGCACCCGGGCAGGAGGACCCGGCCGGACGACCACCCGAGCCACCTTCGGCCGGCTGTCGATCGGCGGGCCGCCCAGCCCCTAGTCCGGCGACGGGGTTGTGGGTGGGTGTCGGCTGGGGTGGGGGGGAGGGGGGGCGGGTCGGGGGGAGGAGTGGGCCGGCCGGAGGTGCCCATGGCCACCCTGTTTCCCACCCAGCGAGAACTGTGTGCCCGATACGATACGCTGGCCCCCCCACAAGAGCGCCTCTGATTGGCCAGTCCCGCCACACCGCGTCCGCCGGGGGCCGAGCGACATATACCGACCGCGCCGTGGCGGCCGGAGGGGTAGGGGGTAGGGTGGTGGATGGCGATAGTGCTCGTTGCTTGCTTGACGAGTACCCGGTCCATACGTACAGAAGCGGGCGGCGAACACGCCAGGGCGAGGAGAAGACCCGGAAACCCGGGTTGTGAGAGCCACTATAACCCTGAAGACCAGACCCACGGGATAGCCCATTCATTGCAACGGCCAACCGGATACGGCCGCTATTAACCATTGAGCAATTTCCCCCACCACCTAAAAAGAGCCCTCATCGGCTATTGCGTCTTTTCTTCATAGGCGTTGGAAAATAAATATACGAAAGGATTAAATATTCGTCAATCAGGTGAGTTTCGACAATGATACGATGGGATACGGAATATACATGTTGCTATCACGGCGCTTGGATCTTGTCTGGATGACGGTGTGCCTTCCCAGTCTGTGAGGTATCAGGGATCTCGTGGGGAAGGAAGTATGACAGTGTGCCTTCCCAGTCTGTGAGGTAACAGGGATCTCGTGGGGAAGGAAGTCTGACGGTGTGCCTTCCCAATCTTCAAGGCAACAGGGATTTCGTGGGGCAGGAAGTCTGACGGTGTGCCTTCCCAATCTGTGAGGTAACAGGGATCTCGTGGGGAAGGAAGTCTGACGGTGTGCCTTCCCAGTCTGTGAGGTAACAGGGATCTCGTGGGGAAGGAAGTCTGACGGTGTGCCTTCCCAATCTGTGAGGTAACAGGGATCTCGTGGGGAAGGAAGTCTGACGGTGTGCCTTCCCAGTCTGTAAGGTAACAGGGATCTCGTGGGGAAGGAAGTCTGACGGTGTGCCTTCCCAGTCTGTGAGGTAACAGGGATCTCGTGGGGCAGGAAGTCTGACGGTGTGCCTTCCCAGTCTGTGAGGTAACAGGGATCTCGTGGGGAAGGAAGTCTGACGGTGTGCCTTCCCAGTCTGTGAGGTAACAGGGATCTCGTGGGGAAGGAAGTCTGACGGTGTGCCTTCCCAGTCTGTGAGGTAACAGGGATCTCGTGGGGCAGGAAGTCTGACGATGTGCCTTCCCAGTCTGTGAGGTAACAGGGATCTCGTGGGGCAGGAAGTCTGACGGTGTGCCTTCCCAGTCTGTGAGGTAACAGGGATCTCGTGGGGCAGGAAGTCTGACGGTGTGCCTTCCCAGTCTGTGAGGTAACAGGGATCTCGTGGGGCAGGAAGTCTGACGGTGTGCCTTCCCAGTCTGTGAGGTAACAGGGATCTCGTGGGGCAGGAAGTCTGACGGTGTGCCTTCCCAGTCTGTGAGGTAACAGGGATCTCGTGGGGCAGGAAGTCTGACGGTGTGCCTTCCCAGTCTGTGAGGTAACAGGGATCTCGTGGGGCAGGAAGTCTGACGGTGTGCCTTCCCAGTCTGTGAGGTAACAGGGATCTCGTGGGGCAGGAAGTCTGACGGTGTGCCTTCCCAGTCTGTGAGGTAACAGGGATCTCGTGGGGAAGGAAGTCTGACGGTGTGCCTTCCCAGTCTGTGAGGTAACAGGGATCTCGTGGGGAAGGAAGTCTGGCGGTGTGCCTTCCCAGTCTGTGAGGTAACAGGCATCTCGTGGGGAAGGAAGTCTGACGGTGTGCCTTCCCAATCTGTGAGGTAACAGGGATCTCGTGGGGCAGGAAGTCTGACGGTGTGCCTTCCCAGTCTGTGAGGTAACAGGGATCTTGTGGGGCAGGAAGTCTGACGGTGTGCCTTCCCAATCTGTGAGGTAACAGGGATCTCGTGGGGAAGGAAGTCTGACGGTGTGCCTTCCCAGTCTGTGAGGTAACAGGGATCTCGTGGGGCAGGAAGTCTGACGGTGTGCCTTCCCAATCTGTATGGTAACAGGGATCTCGTGGGGAAGGAAGTCTGACGGTGTGCCTTCCCAGTCTGTGAGGTAACAGGGATCTCGTGGGGCAGGAAGTCTGACGGTGTGCCTTCCCAATCTGTGAGGTAACAGGGATCTCGTGGGGCAGGAAGTCTGACGGTGTGCCTTCCCAGTCTGTGAGGTAACAGGGATCTCGTGGGGCAGGAAGTCTGACGGTGTGCCTTCCCAATCTGTGAGGTAACAGGGATCTCGTGGGGCAGGAAGTCTGACGGTGTGCCTTCCCAATCTGTGAGGTAACAGGGATCTCGTGGGGCAGGAAGTCTGACGGTGTGCCTTCCCAGTCTGTGAGGTAACAGGGATCTCGTGGGGAAGGAAGTCTGACGGTGTGCCTTCCCAATCTGTGAGGTAACAGGGATCTCGTGGGGAAGGAAGTCTGACGGTGTGCCTTCCCAGTCTGTGAGGTAACAGGGATCTCGTGGGGAAGGAAGTCTGACGGTGTGCCTTCCCAGTCTGTGAGGTAACAGGGATCTCGTGGGGAAGGAAGTATGACAGTGTGCCTTCCCAGTCTGTAAGGTAACAGGGATCTCGTGGGGAAGGAAGTCTGGCGGTGTGCTTTCCCAGTCTGTAAGGTAACAGGGATCTCGTGGGGAAGGAAGTCTGACGGTGTGCCTTCCCAGTCTGTATGGTAACAGGGATCTCGTGGGGAAGGAAGTCTGACGGTGTGCCTTCCCAGTCTGTATGGTAACAGGGATCTCGTGGGGGAAATGTTATCGTTCTACTCTGTTGACAGAAGCCCCCAAAGTTGTGTACACAGCCCAGTTAATAGCTGCCGTCGATTACGACCGGGGACTGAGGGGGGGGGGTGCTTGACAATTGTTCAGTTATCTAAAGCGAGAGAAGTTTCCTGTACATATTAACAGTTAGTGCCATGCCAAAACAAGTTTTAGCTATATTGAGCTATAACGCTCCAAATAGTTGGAGGAAACACCGCCATTTCAAACATATGGCTTGTTCCAGGACTCATCAAAAACAAGGCTCTGAACAAGGCTAGTGCCACTGAATGCTAACTCTCACGCCAGAGGGCGCTCATCCTTGCGTAACTATATACAAGCAGCTGAGTGCCCGTTTCTGTGAGAGTGGAACCAACCTTGTTTTTGAGGAGTCCGGGAACGAGCGCTTTTTGAAATGGCGGGAGTGGCAGAAGGTTTGTTTTGGTTGAAATTTGGTGGGCTGATGAATTCGCGCGTAGCGCGTTGAGTCTTCAATCTTTGTGCGTAACTCTTCATAAATGTATACTGGACATGAATATGTGAACGATATGTGCCGTCTCCATCACATTTTTGTGGAATCCAGAAATCTTTGTCACAACCCCCTGCTTTCGGACGACAGGCCGTGATCGTTAATCCATGACCCTCCGGTCCGCCCTGCGGCCGGTGGGCCACGTTACAGGGCTAACCAACTGCCCACCAACGTCGCCACGGAACATATGTGCCGCCTCGTTTTCTAATTTGACACGAAATATTTCATTGACAAGCCTTGAAATCAGTTTATATTTGTCAGCTTCAACCAAAGACCCTACAGAATTGGATGTACTTACAGTCCTCTTGCCAAAAGAATTCACATGATTCCAAAGTTATTAGTTTCACGCAAACGAACTTTTCGCTATGGCCGTCACTTTGTTTACCTTGTCATGTCTGTGGGCGATAGTATGCTGGTATTTTGGGAGGGGGGGTTAGGTTATGTTTTATAACTTCATAATTACAGGCGTTTTTTTGTACCTGTCATATGCGCATGGAATTTATAAACTCATTGCTTACTATCTTTCTCACTTTCATAAAATGTTGGCGTTTGGAAGCTAACAGTTGATCAAATTAGTAGGAACAAATAATGCTCTGTCCCCTTTGCTTTTCCCTGATATTAGACTCTACCACGGTCCTAATTTTTTTAACCAATGAAAATGCAGTAATATGACCTTCACCTTACGACGTCATAAAAACAAGTCTGTCAACACATTTTCGTCTGCTATACTTCATGCTGGACACTATCGTGTTGTGCCGTTATTAAACGAGATACAATTTCAAGCCAGTTAAAATCACAAGGGTCTCGTGTAATGGAGTACATAAATGTGACTCCAAATGGTGCAAATGATGTACGAAAGCGAGGCGGCAGATTAAACGCGGTGACTACGTTTATTGGCTATATGCTCTGGGGGGGGGGGGGGGGGCAAGGAGGGGTCGTGTTCCCAGATCACGAAGAATAAATGTGTTTATTCGCAGGTCACGATGAATTAAAAGCATAACTCTCTGTGCAATGGAACGGCGGATACACGATACTAAATTGACGATTTCACGGTTATTTAATATTAAAATTCCCAGTTCACGATTAATGAAAACCCTTGATCACGGCGGTCGGCTAATAAGACTTACCTAATTCCCAGTTTACGAAGAATTATTTTCCTCATTCCCAGTTCACGGGGAAATTAAACGACCAATCACGAGGAACGCAGGCACCCCTTGCCCCTCCCCCCCCCCCCCCCCGTTCTTTCGCTTGCCTTTGGCTTTACACTCCTGTGATCTATGATCGACATTAAAATTCACTTGTTCCTCCCGTGACATCAAATCCCACTCTGCCAGCAGAGGGAGCTCGTTCCCCACATCCCCTCTGCCCCAAGTAACCACCAACATCACGGTTGATCTCAAGAAAGGGTTAAACGAAAAACATTTCAAAATAACACGGCGTCAAAGTTCAAAGCGCGTCACGCCTTTGACCTCGGTCGAACCAAAAAACATAGCTCAAAAGTAACATGGCTTCTAATTAATCGAAATGGAATCAATTCGTCTGGCACCGTACCAGTAACACAGTAAATGCTAAATTGTTGTATATTTGATGTCAAACTGCGAAATTATCTTTGATTAGATTCATTTTAATCATCGCGCATGGAAGATAATTCTGATGGTTAAATTTGACGTGAGGCAGAGAAGGAATGTAGATTATAGCAGAACGCCCTCTGCCGGAAGATCGATCAAATCCGTGTCTGACTTGGCTGAACATATATCTCCAGTGATATTTAATCTGTTTCTCCTGTGACGTCGAACCAACGCATTATGTGACGTGAACTTCTTTCCCTCCATCCACGTGTTGCATTCAGACCGCGGTGGTGCGGGGGTAGCGCTCACGACTACAGTACAGGGTGCGAGCTCACTTCCTGTGTCAGGAAATCCTGTCAAGCCATAGTCCGATGAAGTGCTTCCGCCCGGTAAACCATTGTCAGCAACATGTGGCCTCAAGCCTGTGATCCAGACATCCGTGAAATTCACACCGCCAACGACACTGAACCGCCCTCCCGCTACGTGCAATCCGCCCTGCCATGACGTCCAATCCGCTCGCCCATGAGGTTCAATCCGCCCTCCATGACGTGCAATCCGCCCTCTCGTGACATTCACTCAGCCCTCCTATGACGTTCAATCCGCCCTCTCACGAATTTGAATCCACCCTCCTATGGCGTTCAATCCGCCCTCTCGCGACGTTCAATCCGCCCTTCCATGACGTTCACTCCGCCCTCCCCTGATGTCCACTCCGCCCTCCCCTGACTTTAAATCCGCCCGCCCGTGACATTCACTCCGCCCTCCCGTGACGTTCCCTCCGCCCTTCCCTGACGTTCACTCCGTCCTCCCCTGACGTTCAATCCCCCCTCCTGTGACGTTCACTCCGCCCTCCCCTGACGTTCAATCCGCCCTCCTGTGGCGTTCAATCCGCCCTCCTGTGATGTTTACTGCGCCCACCCTTGACGTTTAATCGGCCCTCCCGTGACGGTCAATCCGCCCTCTCGCGACGTTCAATCGGCCATCCACTGATGTTCAATCCGCCCTCTCGCGACGTTCAATCCGCCCTCTCCCGACGTTCAATTCGCCCTTCCAGGACGTTCACTCCGCCCTCCACTAACGTTCACTCCGCCCTCCCCTGACGTTTAATCCGCCCACCCGTGACATTCACACCTCCCTCCCGTGGCGTTCACTCCGCCCTCCCCTGACGTTCAATCCGCCCTCTTGTGACGTTCAATCCGCTCTCCCGTGACGTTCAATCCGCCCTCTCGCGACGTTCAATCCGCCCTCTCGCGACGTTCAATCCGCCCTTCCAGGACGTTCACTCCGGCCTCCCTTGACGTTTACTCCGCCCTCCCCTGACGTTTAATCCGCCCGCCCGCGACATTCACGCCGCCCTCCCGTGACGTTCACTCCGCCCTCCCCTGACGTTCAATCCGCCCTCCTGTGACGTTCAATCCGCTCTCCCGTGACCTTTACTCCGCCCTCCCTTGACGTTTAATCCGCTCTCCCGTGACGTTTACTCCGCGCTCCCGTGACGGTCAATCCGCCCTCCAGTGACGTTCAATCCGCCCTCCAGTGACGTTCAATCCGCTCTCCAGTGACGTTCAATCCGCTCTCCCGTGACGTTCAATCTGCCCTCCCATGTTCAATCCGCCCTCTCGCGACGTTCACTACGCCCTCCCGTGACGTTTACTCCGCCCTCTCGTGACGTTTAATCCGCTCTCCCGTGATGATCACTCCGCCTTCCCGTGACGTTCAATCCGCTCTCCCGTGACGTGCAATCTGCCCTCCCATGTTCAATCCGCACTCTCGCGACGTTCAATCCGCCCTCTCGCGACGTTCAATCCGCCCTTTCATGACGTTCACTCCGCCCCTCTCCCCTGACGTTCATTCCGCCCTTCCCTGACGTTCAATCCGCCCGCCCGTGACATTCACTCCGCCCTCCCGTGACGTTCACTCCGCCCTCCCCTGACGTTCAATCCGCCCTCCTGTGACGTTCAATCCGCCTTCCCGTGACATACAATCCGCCCTTCCCTGACGTTCAATCCGCCCTCCCCTGACGTTCAATCCGCCCTCCCATGACGCTTACTCCGCCCTCCCGTGACGTTTAATCCGCCCTCCCGTGAAGGTAAATCCGCCCTCCCGTGACGTTCAATCTGCCCTCCCATGTTCAATCCGCCCTCCCGCGACGTTCACTCCGCCCTCGCGTGACGTTTACTCCGCCCTCTCGTGACGTTCAATCCGCTCTCCCGTGACGTTTACTCCGCCCTCCCGTGACGTTCACTTCACCCTTCCGTGACGTTTAATCCGCCCTCCCATGAGATTTAATCCACCGTCTAATGACGTTCACTCCGCCCTCCCATGACGTTCAGTCTGCCCTCTCGTGACGTTCAATCTGCTCTCCTGTGACGTTCGATCTGCTCTCTCATGACGTACAATCCGCCCTCTCATGATGTTCAATCCGCTCACCGCTCACCCATGACGTTTAATTCGCCCTTTTGAGACTTCCACTGGATCAATGACGTATTCCTCGCCAGTTCGCCGTATCCTCCATTTGTCACCCTATCTGCAGCCCCTCCCCCTCCACCCCGCCCCCCCCCCCCCCCCCCCACCCCCATCACCACCTCCTGTGGTCGTTTCGTCTGGCCTCGAGCCTGGATTGGTGGGCGGAAGGTCGTTGACCCCTCAGGGGTGGTGGATAGGATACCACGCCATCTAGCGGGAGCTTCCGTTTCACAGGTAACACACCCGCAATGTGGACTGCGTCTGGTGTGTGTGTGAGGGGGAGGTGAGGGATGGGAGTGGGGGTGGGGTCAAGGGGGGGGTGTCTTATATTTGTTATACTTCTACTAAGCACGCGTTTTTTTTCATCCCGCAAATCGACTTAGTAATAAATTTCACCGAACCTGTGATACTTAAATCGATTTTAACAGCGGCGGTTGTTCAGTTGCCTTCTGTCAGAGACCACCTCTTGCCGTCCTACCACGGGACCCCCAGGGCGGGCGGAGTGGGCGGGGCGGGGCGAGAGTCTGGTGGGTCGACCATACGGTGGAGTGTGATCAGACAATGATGTTCTTCGGGTAATAGCTAAAGCGAACGGACGTCTTTCTGAGGAAGGACAATTGGTGATGGGGTAGAAGGGGTAGGGGGGGGGGAGGAGATGAGGGAGGGGGTCAAACTAATCTACCGGACGCCAGGAATTGATGGAGCAATATAACCGCGGGGTGTGGAATCCATTAGCTCACAAACGACTTCTAAACGCTGTAGTGAAATGGCCATATATACAGCCGGGTATCTGGAAATGGGAACCAATCCTTGCCTTGTTTCCTATAGTCTCTTCTCCACCCATTCCTTCGCCCTATTAATAATGAAGCAACCAATGGGGGAGGTTTGCTTATTTTCAAATCATTTCCTTATTCCGTATGTAGCACATCAGCACCAAGCTGCCCTCTACCGGCTGAGCCGGTCAAAGTCACCCTTGCGGGCAGGCTTTTGTAGTCGTTACACATTCCTTTAACCAGATGGCGCCACTGTTGCATGAGGTTTCTCAGCTCCGAAAAGGAAACTCCGTTTATCCCCCATTGGAGGTTTAGGCCACTTTATTGCACGTATGGGCTCCACCAGGCCAACCCAATTCCACGAACAGCGACAGATGTCAAATAGGAAGCACGTCCTGAGCCTCATGACGGATCGAAGCCTGCCCCATGTGGGGCAGCTCACTGTGCTACCAACTGAGCTATATAAGGTGGCGTTTTTACAGCGGGCAGGATTTAAGCAGCTACTTGCATGGCCCTATTTCATGGTAGCATGGTCCCTATTTCATGGTAGCATGGTCCCTAGTCCCTGGTAGTATTGCCCTATTTCATGGTAGCATGGTCCCTATTCCATGGTAGCATGGCCCTATTTCATGGTAGCATGCCCCCTACTCCTAACAGTCATCCTTAGTCTCATAGTAATACCAGAGTTAAAATATACTTGAAGTCTATGTTCATTAGGAAATGTGATATACAATGGCTTCAAATATAATTTCTTTTCGCTAGGTGGCGCCGATATGGAGATTGATCGGAAGGACGCATCCAGGACTCGCGCGTCT
The DNA here is from genome assembly GCA_964019135.1 of Arenicola marina. Lineage (NCBI taxonomy): Eukaryota > Metazoa > Annelida > Polychaeta > Arenicolidae > Arenicola > Arenicola marina. The sequence goes on along the minus strand of OZ025260.1, from coordinate 29,241,820 downwards.
CGACCATTTTGTGATCCGGATACCATGGCTACCATGGCTGTTCCTGCCAGACACCAGGCGCGGGGCTGGGTGATGTCTACCCCAGTCCGTCGCTGATCTCTACACTAGATCCATACACTCCCGTCACTCCGGGGGGGGGGAGGAGAATTGTTATCCCAGTGTCCGGATTGGCCGCCATGGTGGGGGCTGAATACTTTCTGGATCAGCGGCCGGATTCCCACTCGGATTACATCATGGATAACGCCACGTTTAACAAGTGTTTCAGCGGAATGCTCGCGGCGGAGGGGGAGGCGGAGGGAGCCGTGGATGGCAACCAGACGTCGGAATTTTCGCCGTGGGACGGTGAGATGAATCCGGAGTGCGACCTGAGTAAGTTGTACCCCTTCATGCAGAGCGTGGAGGCTGACGGCGACGTGCTGACCCAGCCCCTCTACGTCGCCATCATCGTCACCCTCAACGTGGTCGTCATCCTCCTGGGCGTCATGGGCAACACCCTCGTCGTCATCACCGTCATCAAAACCAAGCAGCTGTGGAACGCTACCAACATCTTCATCGCGAATTTAGCCGTAGCCGACATCCTGGTGTGCGTCTTCGACCTGCCGCTCAACGCCTATTACGTCATTACGGGCGACTGGGCGTTCGGCTGGGCGTTGTGCCACGTGATCCCGATGGCGTTCGCCGTGGTGGTGTACACCAGCACGCTGACCTTGACCATGATCGCCGTGGATCGGTACGTCCTCATCGTCTTCCCGATGGTCAGTCGCATGTCGCTACGCACGGCCCTCCTCCTGGTCCTCGTCATCGGCCTCGTTTCCGTGGCCGTCGCGTCGCCGATCGCCGTGTACGCCCAGTATAGCGACTTCAAGGATCCCTTGTTGAACTACCGCGCGCGGGTGTGCAGCGAGACGTGGCCGTCCACGGGCCGCCGAAGACTCTACACCGTCCTTACGCTCGTATTCCAGTTCTTCTTCCCTCTGGTCATCATCGCTGTGCTATACGCCCTCATCTTCCGACGGGTCAGCGGTCGAGTGCGCGGACGCGGCGCGCGTGCACGCACCAAGACCACCAAGATGTTGGTCGCCGTGGTGACCGTCTTCGCCGTCACCTGGATCCCGTTCCATCTGTTCTCGCTGATGTTCGAGTTCCGCCAAGACCTGATCCGCGGCAACCGGTTCTATAAGTTCACGGATTCCCTGCTGCGGGTGTTGGCCATGAGCTCGTCGTGCATTAACCCCTTGCTGTACGGCTGGCTCAACGACAACTACCGGAAGGCCTTCCTCAGCATCATGCGCCGGCCCATGGCCTCCCCCAGCGGCATTCACCGCGAGGAATCCGAGGATGTCACCCGCATCTGTCGGCGCGGCCACAGCATCTCCCCCGTCACCAAGCTCTACGGCGGCCATGCTAGTAGCGGCAACGGCAACGGGAAGACTCGCACACCAGCGCCGCGGGGCGGCCAACACGTGCAAGAGGAGAGTGTGCCGCTGAGGCCCGTGGAACCGCCGACAGACTCGGTAGACGCGATTGATCACGTGACTGTCCACTGCTCAGATAACAACAATACGTCGCCCGCCCTGACTAGTCACGTGGTCAGTCAGGTGAACGGCCAGTGTACCAGCAAAGTCACAGATGTGTGAGACAAGATACCACTGCTCCGTGGCCACATAACCGGATATGACTAATGCTCCCTTTAACCCTTGAACAAGATGTGAGCAGGAAAATAATGAGATTGTAGTCCCGAATCGATTGTTTTAAAGGGACTTAAGCCCAGAATTTATTACCTTAATATTGCATTATTGACGATTCTTTATTACAAGTTATATGACTGTACAGGTTGTTGCCTTCGTGCTTGAGAATTACCAAGCGCTTCTATCTGCTGGTGTTGATTTATAATATATCATGGAGACTTTAACGAGAGTGAATTAGATGTGATAATGATATACAATGACTTGCATCGAGAGACAGCCGCACAAAGCGACATACGAAGTCTTCAGTCACATCAGCCTTTTCTTCAAACTTCTTCAATTGATTTTTTTTCTGCATTTTTATCATGAATATATCTATTGATCATGACCTTAACTTTGCCAGATCAGCGCTTTGAGCTTTAAACATATGATTAATGAATATCATACTGACTGGCAACGTAATGCCTTAAACTACTTGCTTCCTGACTGGGACTTTGGCATCTTGAGACCTGAGCTCCGTCATTGACAATCGTTATCGGTCAGCGCTGTGTCTGTAATATATAGAAACCTGCAGTGAAACATATCGATCAGTCGCCGAGACTCGATAACCATGCTGCAATGTACATCATACGGTCAAATGACGTGTAAATGTCATTTTGCAAATGCTTCTTGTTGTTTGCTTGTTTTTCCTACGCATCGTTCACGTCTTGTTTTTTTCTGAAATGGTTGTTTCGTTTGCCCGTCTCAGCCGCCCGGGCTGAGGGACAATGGCGCATACACACAGCAACAGGTAGAAGAGACTGTTTGCTTGCATGGGGAAGGTGATGGTGTTGTTTCTGGCAGGCTTGGCAATCATTCCCGCCTCGTAACCGTATCCCGTATTACTTAACGATTTTGCCTTAATGTTTTATTTAATCCATAAACTAAGAAAGCGAAGCTGCATGCTAGCACGTTAGCGAAGCTGCATGCTAGTCAGGTTAAGGGTCCGGTTCGGAGAAGGAAGAGCGAGTGGAGGCATGTCCCCGGGGGTAACCCCCTACTCTTTGCGAAGAAAGACCTGGGATCTTTATCCTGCGACCACACGTACATGGCCACAGCGGAGCTCAAACCATCGATCCACGTGCCGTTAGACTATCAGGTGACCAGCGCACGCAATGCGAGCCCACTGAGTTACAGGGCCGGCCCCAGACATATAATGGAGCCCTAGCGGAGTGAGTCCGCTTGCATTGCCCAAAAGTCACGAGAGCTATACCAGTTAGATTGACCAAAAGCGCGTTTGTCAGCTGGGTTGGAAACGAACACACATCTCTTTCAGCATACACACAATTGGCTGACTGCGTGAATGTTAACTTATGGGCACTGATATGCTAAGAATATAAATACATCAGTTCAAGTCAAATATTTTTCCTACGTTTGGCAAGAAAAAATGTTGCTTTATGGGTAACTTTAAGGATACCCACATGAGATTCTCAGTTTATTCTCCTTGTTGAATGAATGTGCCTACTTTACTTGCCGGAGGGACCCGCGTCTCATGAATGCAATGGAAGTTGGGTCCAGATATTCAAATATGCAGGAACTCTACTGTACTGGCAACGTAGTGTTGACGAGTGCAGCATGCTACAATAGAACGGCCTTTGCATCAAGCGGAAATTAGTTCGCTGGTATCTGAGCGGGTGGCTATCATCTGCATATACAGCCTGACAACCTTAAACCCGATCAATCATTTCGACCACGCGACATATTGATCGGGGGAAGGCCACTGAAGTCCTGTGAATATGCCATGGTGTTGAGTATTGCTGGTGATATATGGCCCAAATGTGCATGTCGAGGAGGGAAGAGGGAGGTGGGACGGGGGTGGTTGTTTGGGGGGAGGGTCAAGGATTTGTAGAAGGGGGGTCATATAGCGCCGGGAAGGGTCGGGTCACAACACCAGTTCGTTTCGATCGATTGGTAAGGAGACAAAAATTAAGGCGCCCCCCCCCCTCCCCCCTCAGGGTCGCAATTTGCGGATGAATTGCGGCAGTTCCAATCCGAGCAGTAGACCTTGATCTTAGTGTTTCATGGAAAATACCATCCAAACATATGGATATATCTCTTGCAACGATCGTCTACGTAAGAAAAAGCCACGATTGCAGTTAGAATGGCAGGTATTTATATTTGCAATGATCACGCTTTTTTGTTTTGCTCACACAGTAGGCGTCATTTCCGGTTTGAATATAATTATAGTTAGAGTATTGCCTCCTGATTGGTCAATCGCGGACACATCTCCAAAAGGGATGCCGCCTGGTTAAGCGGCGAAATCTCGGCTGGCAGTCACTTCTTAATTTTATTGTGAGCTACAGACAGTACGGAAACTTTGTAATTTGGAGGATAGACAGTTGAGCATTATCTGAATCGGTAAAGCAGCGTTCGAGGCGGCTCCCTTTAAACCGGCTCCCATTCTGCATTTAGCTTTCACGGCTAATGCTACACTACTTTATCATGGGGCATATGTTTTGGTACGGCTGCCCTACTCTTACCCCTCATAATATTTACACCGTGTTTTGTCTGCATTCAGTTGTGGTAACGACTCTACCCCCATGTTGAACAATAAGTCCTCATCTCCCTACATATTGATGATCAGCCATGTCACTTCGGTAAATTCCCGCCAGTACAAGACCCGTATGTAACTCTATGAACCCACGCCATAAGGTGGTTCAACCGGTCACATGAACCCGAATAGGAATAATGCTTTGTTGCGTCGTTGTGTTTGTTAGTAAAGGCACAATATGGCTTATAGATTCCCGCATTACAATGGGATGATAAGCCGCTTGCCAAATGGGAACAAATCCGGCCTAGAAGTGTTTTAGGCTGACAGATTGACAGACGGCTAGCGGGACAGGCGGCCAGCGGGATAGGCGGCCAGCGGGACAGGCGGCCAGCGGGACAGACAAGCGGCCAGCGGGACAGACAGGCGGCCAGCGGGACAGACAGGCGGCCAGCGGGACAGACAGGCGGCCAGCGGGACAGACGGCCAGCGGGATAGGCGGCCAGCGGGACAGGCGGCCAGCGGGACAGGCGGCCAGCGGGACAGACAAGCGGCCAGCGGGACAGACAGGCGGCCAGCGGGACAGACAGGCGGCCAGCGGGACAGACAGACGGCCAGCGGGACAGGCGGCCAGCGGGACAGGCGGCCAGCGGGACAGACAAGCGGCCAGCGGGACAGACAGGCGGCCAGCGGGATAGGCAGTCAGCGGGACAGGCGGCCAGCGGGATAGGCGGCCAATGGGACAGGCGAACAGCGGGACAAGGGGCCAATGGGACAGGCGGTCAGCGGGATAGGCCGCCAGCGGGACAGGCGGCCAAAGAGACAAGCCGCCAATGGGACAGGCGGTCAGCAGGACAGGCGGCTAGCGGGACAGGCGGCTAGCGGGACAGGCGGCCAGCGGGACAGGCAGCCAATGTGTTTTTTTATATGGCGTGAAGTGAGAATAAACATGTGGAATGGCTATGACGTCTGTTCAATTTCCACCTAAAAAGATCGAGTGTTCTCATTATAGTTAGGTAATTAGGTAATTAATGTGGGGGGCAGTCCCTGTCCTGGAGACTTGGGTCTGATACTCCGGGAGGTCACACTAATACGGCGCTTCCAATCACTACTGGAATGCAATACCTCTGGTTCCTTTCACTTTCTTTGTGTGTGGATAATATTATCAACAGCGAATCCACATGCGGATGATCATCTCAAATGCTGTATCAAACATTTCAAAAGAACCAAGACCGAGCTTGAAAGGGACAGCGAAAATCTGGGGCATACGTTCAACTTGAGCCTTTTAAGACCGACTGCGACTCTCTACATCCAATATCGACTGTGTATATCGTTTAGAAGTATACCGGTGTAGAAGTGTAGAAGGACGTGCAGAGGGGCGCGGACGCATTAGTGAGCCAGTCGAGCTGAGCTGAGGGAGCGTTGAATTGGACCATCTCTGTATCTATGCGGTGAACTGGCACTCAGCTCTGTGGCAAGCAGGTGTGGAGGCGAGCTGAAAAAGTTTGATTACTACTTATGCTCAGCCCCCTGGCTTGAAGTTTCATTGATTGGTTGTATATTCAGGATGCTTTAACCAATTCTGGTCATATCGCGTCAATGGGAGCAAGAAGGGAGAGTGGAGCCATGTCCCCGGGGATAACCCCCTACTCTCTGCGAAGAAGGACATGGGATCTTTATCCTGCGACCTCACAGACATGGCCACAGCGGGGCTAGAACCACCGATCTAGGTGTCGTTAGGCTCTCAGGTGGCCAGAACACTCAAGGCGAGCGCTCTAACCCACTGAACTACTACTAATGCTATGTAATTTACTAAGTTAAACGCTGATGCCGTCCCAGTGTGGACTTATAAAAACTAAATCGAAACGTGGGGCAATGGTACTTTCCGATGCGTAAGACTTTATCAAGTCGTTGTTGGAAGCATAGGCGATAAGACGTGTGATATAATTGCTCGCAATTGCCTATAATATAAGGGGGGGGGGCACTTTGGTATCTACTATTATAAAGATCACTAAACCGTTGCTTTGGTGAATTGCAGTTACCCACAATCCCAAGACATGTCTGAAGCCGATATTGAACGTGGGCTGAGATCCCTCCCGGCAAGGTTTCTCCTCAGCAAGACGCCGGTTACGTCACGAAATACCGCAGAATAACTGAGAGAGAGAGAGAGAGAGACTGACAAAATCACGGTACTTTAACGGCTTTGTCGTGACGTCACACGAATGACGTCACTATTCTCAACATTCGTTCAATCGCAAAACGTATTTGACCTAATAATCTCCAGAGGGATCATTATACCGATGAAGGAAGCCAACACTGGGATCCCACGTTAAACAATCCTCCATATGCTCACATTACACGCCAGGTTCGCATGTTAACGTGTCATATTTTTTGAGATTGAACTATTATTTCGATTTTGATGAAATATCAGTGACCATTTATTTAATCGTTCATTGGCCCGCAATATCGCGCAAGGGTTAAGGAACACAAACAAAGTGCCTATGCCCTTGGCCATTTACCATATTGGCCATATCCTAAGGGCCAAATTGTGCATTCGAATTGCATTATCGACGTCATTGCCATTTCTAAGCATTTCAATGTTTTTCCCATCATAAAAGATAGGGTTCCCATTAAATAGCATGGGGCGAATATAACTATAGCGCGAGTTAAATGGGCATTAGGCAATGTTATTGGCCAGACATCGAGCTGTAGCAGCCCGCCAAGTTTCATTACTATTGGGTCAGTTATATTGTGATAATAACAATGAAAGGCTTTCACATCTTGATTAAGAGGCAATAAAATGCTTAACGCCATGCAAAACTCGCGCTGTTACTATTATTACGAGTTAAATCTAAATGGAAGGCGTTAACACGTCTCTGCTTCTTTGGTTTAACCTACGCATACAATAATCAAAGTACATTATTTAGCGACTGACTCCATGGTTCGCAAATCGCAAGCCTTTCCACATATTGTTAGCCGGTCAACTTCTAACGCCATATATCGTGGCAACGATTGGCTATTGAAGGGGCTGCAGGGCCGTTTGGGTCGGATTACACGATGTTAGCCACTTTCAGAAATACAGTAAAACCTCCCTGCCCGACCACCTCCCTAACCCGATCGCCTCCCTAACCCGACCACCTCCCTAACCCGACCACCTCCCTAACCCGATCGCCTCCCTAACCCGACCACCTCCCTAACCCGACCACCTCCCTAACCCGACCACCTCCCTAACCCGATCGCCTCCCTAACCCGACCACCTCCCTAACCCGATCGCCTCCCTAACCCGATCGCCTCCCTAACCCGATCGCCTCCCTAACCCGATCGCCTCCCTAACCCGACCACCTCCCTAACCCGACCACCTCCCTAACCCGACCACCTCCCTAACCCGACCACCTCCCTAACCCGACCACCTCCCTAACCCGACCACCTCCCTAACTCGATCGATTATTTCCAGTCCCGACGGTCGGCCTATGTTTTAGCATTGTAACAGTATTTTCTAACCCGATCACCTCCCTACTCTGTAAGTCGATCGATCATTTTGGTCCCAACGCCCCATTTTATATTCCCTAAGTCGATCGGTTGTCGGCTAGCGGAAGGATTAGTGTCACCGGCTGATTGCAATTAGCAGAACACACACACTCAGGCGATAACGCCTGTGGTCTGGATAGCACTGTTAAAATGTGTGAAACATGTTGACGTGTTGTTATAGGATGTTAGAGTATGCATTGAAGCTTTGATAATCTTGATCACAAAACTCGATACCTTTAGAACGCATACAATCGAGCGATACACCTGTGATCGGCGTGAGCATTGATGATCTTGATCACAAAAAACTCCCTCTTGTTACAACACACACGTAATATAGAAGTAGCGGCTATATAAGGTATGGATATTGGTATCATGAATCATTATCTCACTGAGCCTCATGGCAGCAACGCGGAAAAATGCGAAGGAGCTTCCACTAATTCACGGAAGGTAGAACTCAGCGGCACGAAGGAACGCGAGGGAAAGAGCAACTACAGAAATGTGCCATTTTAGCTAAAGCAACAACAGCCAAGCAAGTTTCGATAAAGAAATTTCTGCACAAGTGATTACTGAATATTAAATATGAAAATAATGAATATTAAACTTTCCAAATAAACACTAATGTAACACTATTGTGCCACTGTACATGACCATCGACTCGTAATAATACGCCGTACCCCCGACGAGTAGTGATCCCCCGTAATTAATTCTTACCGTATCTTATTCTCCTACTCATTTCTATTGATAAAGTCACTAATGACTTTGTGACTGTCTAACTGGAACATACGAAATATAGCTAGCAGATTCTACATCCGTAGCAAATCGGAAAAAAATCCATGGGATTATTGGGAAGAAGCCCCCCCCCCCCCCCCCCCCAACCCACCACCCATCCACACACACACACAACCCGCTTTCTCTGCCTATGGGAAGACATCTTGGGAATCATTGATTTCGAATGACAGCTGCGTATCAAATCAAAAAGTCATTGAAGCAATTCTTGTCCAATTTTCTCAAGAATGTACGGTTACATGGGCATCAAACCGAAATAGACGCACACATCTGTGTAAAGTTAACGATAATTAATTCATGTTTTCAGGCTAGGAGAAGGCATGCAACGCTAAATATTGATGTCCTACTCCTATACACCAAAGATTTATGTCCTAATGTTGCATATTAATGTTTCACGTCTACTGCTGCACACTAAAGATTTATGCCGACTACTACAAATTAAAGCTTCATATCTACTGCTGCACACTACAGCTTCATACCATACCTCTGCACCCTAAAGTTTCATGTCCTACTGTTGCAACCTAAAGTTTTATAACGTACTGCTACTCTAAAGCTTCATGGCATACGATACACACTACAGCTTCGTGTCCTACTGTTGCAACCTAAAGCTTCATGTCCGGCTGCTTTACCCTAAAGTTCATAATCTACTGCTGCACACAAAAGCTATATGTTCTGCTGCTGCACACCAAAGCTTCATCTCATACTGCTAAACCCTAAAGCTTCATGTTACGTTGCTGCACACCAAAGCTTCATGTCATACTGCTACACACTAAAGCTTCATGTTACGCTGCTGCACACCAAAGCTTCATCTCATACTGCTACACCCTAAAGCTTCATGTTACGTTGCTGCACACCAAAGCTTCATGTCATACTGCTACACACTAAAGCTTCATGTTACGCTGCTGCACACCAAAGCTTCATCTCATACTGCTACACACTAAAGCTTCATGTTCTGCTGCTGCACACCAAAGCTTCATCTCATACTGCTACACACTAAAGCTTCATGTTCTGCTGCTGCACACCAAAGCTTCATCTCATACTGCTAAACCCTAAAGCTTCATGTTACGTTGCTGCACACCAAAGCTTCATCTCATACTGCTACACACTAAAGCTTCATGTTCTGCTGCTGCACACCAAAGCTTCATCTCATACTGCTACACACTAAAGCTTCATGTTACGCTGCTGCACACCAAAGCTTCATGTCATACTGCTAAACCCTAAAGCTTCATGTTACGCTGCTGCACACCAAAGCTTCATCTCATACTGCTAAACCCTAAAGCTTCATGTTACGTTGCTGCACACCAAAGCTTCATCTCATACTGCTACACACTAAAGCTTCATGTTACGCTGCTGCACACCAAAGCTTCATCTCATACTGCTACACACTAAAGCTTCATGTTCTGCTGCTGCACACCAAAGCTTCATGTCATACTGCTAAACCCTAAAGCTTCATGTTACGCTGCTGCACACCAAAGCTTCATCTCATACTGCTAAACCCTAAAGCTTCATGTTACGTTGCTGCACACCAAAGCTTCATCTCATACTGCTACACACTAAAGCTTCATGTTCTGCTGCTGCACACCAAAGCTTCATCTCATACTGCTACACACTAAAGCTTCATGTTCTGCTGCTGCACACCAAAGCTTCATCTCATACTGCTACACACTAAAGCTTCATGTTCTGCTGCTGCACACCAAAGCTTCATGTCATACTGCTAAACCCTAAAGCTTCATGTTACGCTGCTGCACACCAAAGCTTCATCTCATACTGCTAAACCCTAAAGCTTCATGTTACGTTGCTGCACACCAAAGCTTCATCTCATACTGCTACACACTAAAGCTTCATGTTCTGCTGCTGCACACCAAAGCTTCATCTCATACTGCTACACACTAAAGCTTCATGTTCTGCTGCTGCACACCAAAGCTTCATCTCATACTGCTAAACCCTAAAGCTTCATGTTACGTTGCTGCACACCAAAGCTTCATCTCATACTGCTACACACTAAAGCTTCATGTTCTGCTGCTGCACACCAAAGCTTCATCTCATACTGCTACACACTAAAGCTTCATGTTACGCTGCTGCACACCAAAGCTTCATGTCATACTGCTAAACCCTAAAGCTTCATGTTACGCTGCTGCACACCAAAGCTTCATCTCATACTGCTAAACCCTAAAGCTTCATGTTACGTTGCTGCACACCAAAGCTTCATCTCATACTGCTACACACTAAAGCTTCATGTTACGCTGCTGCACACCAAAGCTTCATCTCATACTGCTACACACTAAAGCTTCATGTTACGCTGCTGCACACCAAAGCTTCATGTCATACTGCTAAACCCTAAAGCTTCATGTTACGCTGCTGCACACCAAAGCTTCATCTCATACTGCTAAACCCTAAAGCTTCATGTTACGTTGCTGCACACCAAAGCTTCATCTCATACTGCTACACACTAAAGCTTCATGTTACGCTGCTGCACACCAAAGCTTCATCTCATACTGCTACACACTAAAGTTTCATGTTACGCTGCTGCACACCAAAGCTTCATCTCATACTGCTACACACTAAAGCTTCATGTTCTGCTGCTGCACACCAAAGCTTCATCTCATACTGCTACACCCTAAAGCTTCATGTTACGCTGCTGCACACCAAAGCTTCATCTCATACTGCTACACCCTAAAGCTTCATGTTACGCTGCTGCACACCAAAGCTTCATGTCATACTGCTACACCCTAAAGCTTCATGTTACGTTGCTGCACACCAAAGCTTCATGTCATACTGCTACACACTACAGCTTCAATGTTATGCTACTGCACACTGGAACTCCATGTCATGGTGCAACCATCATTGAAAGCCATTCGAACTGGCACCGCAAATGGGTGGTGGTAACAACATATTTTGGAGTGTTACCAAGGCGTAGAAATCAACACTATCAAACCTGTTACCGGAGTGGTAAATGTAGTGGATACAAAATACAGTGTACCTTTTAACATTGGTTCAATAAGTTGCCAATGATGTGTTCGAGATCAAAAGGATACGGCTCTCTTTCCAGCATATTACATGACCAACTACAGTCACAAGGGGGGCTTTTCAACAATCAGGTGATACATGACAGTCACAAGGGGGGCTTTTCAACAACAGGTGATACATGACAGTCACAAGGAGGGCTTTTTAACAATCAGGTGATACATGACAGTCACAAGGAGGGCTTTCCAACAATCAGGTGATACATGACAGTCACAAGGAGGGCTTTTTAACAATCATGTGATACATGACAGTCACAAGGAGGGCTTTTCAACAACAGGTGATACATGACAGTCACAAGGAGGGCTTTTCAACAATCAGGTGATACAAGACAGTCACAAGGAGGGCTTTCCAACAATCAGGTGATACATGACAGTCACAAGGAGGGCTTTCCAACAATCAGGTGATACATGACAGTCACAAGGAGGGCTTTCCAACAATCAGGTGATACATGACAGTCACAAGGGGGGCTTTTCAACAATCAGGTGATACATGACAGTCACAAGGAGGGCTTTTCAACAATCAGGTGATACATGACAGTCACAAGGGGGGCTTTTCAACAATCAGGTGATACATGACAGTCACAAGGGGGGCTTTTCAACAATCAGGTGATACATGACAGTCACAAGGAGGGCTTTTCAACAATCAGGTGATACATGACAGTCACAAGGAGGGCTTTCCAACAATCAGGTGATACATGATAGTCACAAGGAGGGCTTTTTAACAATCAGGTGATACATGACAGTCACAAGGAGGGCTTTCCAACAATCAGGTGATACATGAGTCACAAGGAGGGCTTTCCAACAATCAGGTGATACATGACAGTCACAAGGAGGGCTTTCCAACAATCAGGTGATACATGACAGTCACAAGGAGGGCTTTCCAACAATCAGGTGATACATGACAGTCACAAGAAGGGCTTTTCAACAATCAGGTGATACATGACAGTCACAAGAAGAGCTTTTCAACAATCAGGTGATACATGACAGTCACAAGGAGGGCTTTCTAACAATCAGGTGATACTTGACAGTCACAAGAAGGGCTTTTCAACAATCAGGTGATACATGACAGTCACAAGGAGGGCTTTCCAACAATCAGGTGATACATGACAGTCACAAGGAGGGCTTTCCAACAATCAGGTGATACATGACAGTCACAAGGAGGGCTTTCCAACAATCAGGTGATACATGATAGTCACAAGGAGGGCTTTTTAAAAATCAGGTGATACATGACAGTCACAAGGAGGGCTTTCCAACAATCAGGTGATACATGAGTCACAAGGAGGGCTTTCCAACAATCAGGTGATACATGACAGTCACAAGGAGGGCTTTCCAACAATCAGGTGATACATGACAGTCACAAGAAGGGCTTTTCAACAATCAGGTGATACATGACAGTCACAAGAAGAGCTTTTCAACAATCAGGTGATACATGACAGTCACAAGGAGGGATTTCTAACAATCAGGTGATACTTGACAGTCACAAGAAGGGCTTTTCAACACTCAGGTGATACATGACAGTCACAAGGAGGGCTTTCCAACAATCAGGTGATACATGACAGTCACAAGGAGGGCTTTCCAACAATCAGGTAATACACGACAGTCACAAGGAGGGCTTTCCAACAATCAGGTGATACATGACAGTCACAAGAAGGGCTTTTCAACAATCAGGTGATACATGACAGTCACAAGAAGGGTTTTTCAACAATCAGGTGATACATGACAGTCACAAGGAGGGCTTTCCAACAATCAGGTGATACATGACAGTCACAAGAAGGGCTTTTCAACAATCAGGTGATACATGACAGTCACAAGGGGGGCTTTCCAACAATCAGGTGATACATGACAGTCACAAGAAGAGCTTTTCAACAATCAGGTGATACATGACAGTCACAAGGAGGGCTTTCCAACAATCAGGTGATACATGACAGTCACAAGGGGGGCTTTTCAACAATCAGGTGATACATGACAGTCACAAGGGGGGCTTTTCAACAATCAGGTGATACATGACAGTCACAAGGAGGGCTTTTCAACAATCAGGTGATACATGACAGTCACAAGGAGGGCTTTCCAACAATCAGGTGATACATGATAGTCACAAGGAGGGCTTTTTAACAATCAGGTGATACATGACAGTCACAAGGAGGGCTTTCCAACAATCAGGTGATACATGAGTCACAAGGAGGGCTTTCCAACAATCAGGTGATACATGACAGTCACAAGGAGGGCTTTCCAACAATCAGGTGATACATGACAGTCACAAGGAGGGCTTTCCAACAATCAGGTGATACATGACAGTCACAAGAAGGGCTTTTCAACAATCAGGTGATACATGACAGTCACAAGAAGAGCTTTTCAACAATCAGGTGATACATGACAGTCACAAGGAGGGCTTTCTAACAATCAGGTGATACTTGACAGTCACAAGAAGGGCTTTTCAACAATCAGGTGATACATGACAGTCACAAGGAGGGCTTTCCAACAATCAGGTGATACATGACAGTCACAAGGAGGGCTTTCCAACAATCAGGTGATACATGACAGTCACAAGGAGGGCTTTCCAACAATCAGGTGATACATGATAGTCACAAGGAGGGCTTTTTAAAAATCAGGTGATACATGACAGTCACAAGGAGGGCTTTCCAACAATCAGGTGATACATGAGTCACAAGGAGGGCTTTCCAACAATCAGGTGATACATGACAGTCACAAGGAGGGCTTTCCAACAATCAGGTGATACATGACAGTCACAAGAAGGGCTTTTCAACAATCAGGTGATACATGACAGTCACAAGAAGAGCTTTTCAACAATCAGGTGATACATGACAGTCACAAGGAGGGATTTCTAACAGTCAGGTGATACTTGACAGTCACAAGAAGGGCTTTTCAACACTCAGGTGATACATGACAGTCACAAGGAGGGCTTTCCAACAATCAGGTGATACATGACAGTCACAAGGAGGGCTTTCCAACAATCAGGTAATACACGACAGTCACAAGGAGGGCTTTCCAACAATCAGGTGATACATGACAGTCACAAGAAGGGCTTTTCAACAATCAGGTGATACATGACAGTCACAAGAAGGGTTTTTCAACAATCAGGTGATACATGACAGTCACAAGGAGGGCTTTCCAACAATCAGGTGATACATGACAGTCACAAGAAGGGCTTTTCAACAATCAGGTGATACATGACAGTCACAAGGGGGGCTTTCCAACAATCAGGTGATACATGACAGTCACAAGAAGAGCTTTTCAACAATCAGGTGATACATGACAGTCACAAGGAGGGCTTTCCAACAATCAGGTGATACATGACAGTCACAAGAAGAGCTTTCCAACAATCAGGTGATACATGACAGTCACAAGAAGGGCTTTCCAACAATCAGGTGATACATGACAGTCACAAGAAGGGCTTTTCAACAATCAGGTGATACATGACAGTCACAAGAAGAGCTTTTCAACAATCAGGTGATACATGACAGTCACAAGGAGGGCTTTCCAATAATCAGGTGATACATGACAGTCACAAGGAGGGCTTTCCAACAATCAGGTGATACATGACAGTCACAAGGAGGGCTTTCCAACA
This sequence comes from Arenicola marina, assembly GCA_964019135.1. Taxonomy (NCBI): domain Eukaryota; kingdom Metazoa; phylum Annelida; class Polychaeta; family Arenicolidae; genus Arenicola; species Arenicola marina. The sequence goes on along the minus strand of OZ025260.1, from coordinate 29,226,685 downwards.
ATCAGGTGATACATGATAGTCACAAGGAGGGCTTTTTAACAATCAGGTGATACATGACAGTCACAAGGAGGGCTTTCCAACAATCAGGTGATACATGAGTCACAAGGAGGGCTTTCCAACAATCAGGTGATACATGACAGTCACAAGGAGGGCTTTCCAACAATCAGGTGATACATGACAGTCACAAGAAGGGCTTTTCAACAATCAGGTGATACATGACAGTCACAAAAAGAGCTTTTCAACAATCAGGTGATACATGACAGTCACAAGGAGGCCTTTCTAACAATCAGGTGATACATGACAGTCACAAGAAGGGCTTTTCAACAATCAGGTGATACATGACAGTCACAAGGAGGGCTTTCCAACAATCAGGTGATACATGACAGTCACAAGGAGGGCTTTCCAACAATCAGGTGATACATGACAGTCACAAGGAGGGCTTTCCAACAATCAGGTGATACATGATAGTCACAAGGAGGGCTTTTTAACAATCAGGTGATACATGACAGTCACAAGGAGGGCTTTCCAACAATCAGGTGATACATGAGTCACAAGGAGGGCTTTCCAACAATCAGGTGATACATGACAGTCACAAGGAGGGCTTTCCAACAATCAGGTGATACATGACAGTCACAAGAAGGGCTTTTCAACAATCAGGTGATACATGACAGTCACAAGAAGAGCTTTTCAACAATCAGGTGATACATGACAGTCACAAGGAGGGATTTCTAACAATCAGGTGATACTTGACAGTCACAAGGAGGGCTTTCCAACAATCAGGTAATACACGACAGTTACAAGGAGGGCTTTCCAACAATCAGGTGATACATGACAGTCACAAGAAGGGCTTTTCAACAATCAGGTGATACATGACAGTCACAAGAAGGGTTTTTCAACAATCAGGTGATACATGACAGTCACAAGGAGGGCTTTCCAACAATCAGGTGATACATGACAGTCACAAGAAGGGCTTTTCAACAATCAGGTGATACATGACAGTCACAAGGAGGGCTTTCCAACAATCAGGTGATACATGACAGTCACAAGAAGAGCTTTCCAACAATCAGGTGATACATGACAGTCACAAGAAGGGCTTTCCAACAATCAGGTGATACATGACAGTCACAAGAAGGGCTTTTCAACAATCAGGTGATACATGACAGTCACAAGAAGAGCTTTTCAACAATCAGGTGATACATGACAGTCACAAGAGGGTTTTCTGACAATCAGGTGATACTTGACAGTCACAAGAAGGGCTTTTCAACAATCAGGTGATACATGACAGTCACAAGGAGGGCTTTCCAACAATCAGGTAATACATGACAGTCACAAGGAGGGCTTTCCATCAATCAGGTGATACATGACAGTCACAAGAAGGGCTTTTCAACAATCAGGTGATACATGACAGTCACATGAAGGGTTTTTCAACAATCAGGTGATACATGACAGTCACAAGGAGGGCTTTCCAACAATTAGGTGATACATGACAGTCACAAGAAGGGCTTTTCAACAATCAGGTAATACATGACAGTCACAAGGAGGGCTTTCCAACAATCATGTGATACATGACAGTCACAAGAAGGGCTTTCCAACAATCAGGTGATACATGACAGTCACAAGAAGGGCTTTCCAACAATCAGGTGATACATGACAGACACAAGAAGGGCTTTTCAACAATCAGGTGATACATGACAGTCACACGGAGGGCTTTCCAACAATCAGGTGATACATGGCAGTCACAGGAAGGGCGTTTTTAACAATCAGGTGATACATGACAGTCACAAGGAGGGCTTTCCAACAATCAGGTGATACATGACAGTCACAAGTAGGGCTTTGCAACAATCATGTGATACATGAGAGTCACAAGAAGGGTTTTCCAACAATCAGGTGATACATGACAGTCACAAGGAGGGCTTTCCAACAATCAGGTGATACATGACAGTCACAAGAAGGGCTTTTCAACAAATCACGTGCTACAGGACAGTCACAAGAAGAGCTTTTCAACAATCAGGTGATACATGACAGTCACAAGGAGGGCTTTCCAACAATCAGGTGATACATGACAGTCACAAGAAGGGCGTTTCAACAAATCAGGTGCTACATGACAGTCACAAGAAGGGCTTTTCAACAATCAAGTGATACATGACAGTCACAAGTAAGGCTTTTCTAACAATCAGGTGATACATGACGGTCACAAGGAGGGCTTTCCAACAATCAGGTGGTACATGACAGTCACAAGAAGGGCTTTTCAACAAATCAGGTGATATATGACAGTCACAAGAAGGGCTTTTCAACAATCAGGTGATACATGACAGTCACAAGGAGGGCCTTCCAACAATCAGGTGATACATGACAGTCACAAGAAGGGCTTTTCAACAATCAGGTGATACATGACAGTAACAAGTAGGGCTTTCCAACAATCAGGTGATACATGACAGTGAAAAGAAGGGCTTTCCAACAATCAGGTGATACATGACAGTCACAAGGAGGGCTTTTCAACAAATCAGGTGATACATGACAGTCACAAGAAGGGCTTTCCAACAATCAGGTGATACATGACAGTCACACGGAGGGCTTTTCAACAATTAAGTGATACATGACAATCACACTGAGGGCTTTGCAACAATCAAGTGATACATGACAGTCACAAGAAAGGCTTTCCAACAATCAGGTGATACATGACAGTCACAAGAAGGGCTTTCCAACAATCAGGTGATACATGACAGTCACACGGAGGGCTTTTCAACAATTAAGTGATACATGACAATCACACTGAGGGCTTTGCAACAATCAAGTGATACATGACAGTCCCAAGAAGGGCTTTTCAACAATCAGGTGATACATGACAGTCACAAGGAGGGCTTTCCAACAATCAAGTGATACATGACAGTCACAAGAAGGGCTTTCCAACAATCAGGTGATACATGGCAGTCACAAGAAAAGCTTTCCAACAATCAGGTGATACATGACAGTCACAAGGAGGGCTTTCCAACAATCAGGTGATACATGACAGTAACAAGTAAGGCTTTCCAACAATCAGGTGATACATGACAGTCACAAGAAGGGCTTTTCAACAATCAGGTGATACATGACAGTCACAAGTAGGGCTTTCCAACAATCAGGTGATACATGACAGTCACAAGAAGGGCTTTCCAACAATCAGGTGATACATGACAGTCACAAGAAGAGCTTTCCAACAATCAGGTGATACATGACAGTCACAAGGGGGGCTTTTCAACAATCAGGTGATACATGACAGTCACAAGGAGGGCTTTTCAACAATCAGGTGATACATGACAGTCACAAGGAGGGCTTTCCAACAATCAGGTGATACATGATAGTCACAAGGAGGGCTTTTTAACAATCAGGTGATACATGACAGTCACAAGGAGGGCTTTCCAACAATCAGGTGATACATGAGTCACAAGGAGGGCTTTCCAACAATCAGGTGATACATGACAGTCACAAGGAGGGCTGTCCAACAATCAGGTGATACATGACAGTCACAAGGAGGGCTTTCCAACAATCAGGTGATACATGACAGTCACAAGAAGGGCTTTTCAACAATCAGGTGATACATGACAGTCACAAGAAGAGCTTTTCAACAATCAGGTGATACATGACAGTCACAAGGAGGGCTTTCTAACAATCAGGTGATACTTGACAGTCACAAGAAGGGCTTTTCAACAATCAGGTGATACATGACAGTCACAAGGAGGGCTTTCCAACAATCAGGTGATACATGATAGTCACAAGGAGGGCTTTCCAACAATCAGGTGATACATGACAGTCACAAGGAGGGCTTTCCAACAATCAGGTGATACGTGATAGTCACAAGGAGGGCTTTTTAACAATCAGGTGATACATGACAGTCACAAGGAGGGCTTTCCAACAATCAGGTGATACATGACAGTCACAAGGAGGGCTTTCCAACAATCAGGTGATACATGACAGTCACAAGAAGGGCTTTTCAACAATCAGGTGATACATGACAGTCACAAGAAGAGCTTTTCAACAATCAGGTGATACATGACAGTCACAAGGAGGGATTTCCAACAATCAGGTGATACTTGACAGTCACAAGAAGGGCTTTTCAACACTCAGGTGATACATGACAGTCACAAGGAGGGCTTTCCAACAATCAGGTGATACATGACAGTCACAAGGAGGGCCTTCCAACAATCAGGTAATACACGACAGTCACAAGGAGGGCTTTCCAACAATCAGGTGATACATGACAGTCACAAGAAGGGCTTTTCAACAATCAGGTGATACATGACAGTCACAAGAAGGGTTTTTCAACAATCAGGTGATACATGACAGTCACAAGGAGGGCTTTCCAACAATCAGGTGATACATGACAGTCACAAGAAGGGCTTTTCAACAATCAGGTGATACATGACAGTCACAAGGAGGGCTTTCCAACAATCAGGTGATACATGACAGTCACAAGAAGAGCTTTTCAACAATCAGGTGATACATGACAGTCACAAGGAGGGCTTTCCAACAATCAGGTGATACATGACAGTCACAAGAAGAGCTTTCCAACAATCAGGTGATACATGACAGTCACAAGAAGGGCTTTCCAACAATCAGGTGATACATGACAGTCACAAGAAGGGCTTTTCAACAATCAGGTGATACATGACAGTCACAAGAAGAGCTTTTCAACAATCAGGTGATACATGACAGTCACAAGGAGGGCTTTCCAATAATCAGGTGATACATGACAGTCACAAGGAGGGCTTTCCAACAATCAGGTGATACATGACAGTCACAAGGAGGGCTTTCCAACAATCAGGTGATACATGATAGTCACAAGGAGGGCTTTTTAACAATCAGGTGATACATGACAGTCACAAGGAGGGCTTTCCAACAATCAGGTGATACATGAGTCACAAGGAGGGCTTTCCAACAATCAGGTGATACATGACAGTCACAAGGAGGGCTTTCCAACAATCAGGTGATACATGACAGTCACAAGAAGGGCTTTTCAACAATCAGGTGATACATGACAGTCACAAAAAGAGCTTTTCAACAATCAGGTGATACATGACAGTCACAAGGAGGGCTTTCTAACAATCAGGTGATACTTGACAGTCACAAGAAGGGCTTTTCAACAATCAGGTGATACATGACAGTCACAAGGAGGGCTTTCCAACAATCAGGTGATACATGACAGTCATAAGGAGGGCTTTCCAACAATCAGGTGATACATGACAGTCACAAGGAGGGCTTTCCAACAATCAGGTGATACATGATAGTCACAAGGAGGGCTTTTTAACAATCAGGTGATACATGACAGTCACAAGGAGGGCTTTCCAACAATCAGGTGATACATGAGTCACAAGGAGGGCTTTCCAACAATCAGGTGATACATGACAGTCACAAGGAGGGCTTTCCAACAATCAGGTGATACATGACAGTCACAAGAAGGGCTTTTCAACAATCAGGTGATACATGACAGTCACAAGAAGAGCTTTTCAACAATCAGGTGATACATGACAGTCACAAGGAGGGATTTCTAACAATCAGGTGATACTTGACAGTCACAAGAAGGGCTTTTCAACAATCAGGTGATACATGACAGTCACAAGGAGGGCTTTCCAACAATCAGGTGATACATGACAGTCACAAGGAGGGCTTTCCAACAATCAGGTAATACACGACAGTTACAAGGAGGGCTTTCCAACAATCAGGTGATACATGACAGTCACAAGAAGGGCTTTTCAACAATCAGGTGATACATGACAGTCACAAGAAGGGTTTTTCAACAATCAGGTGATACATGACAGTCACAAGGAGGGCTTTCCAACAATCAGGTGATACATGACAGTCACAAGAAGGGCTTTTCAACAATCAGGTGATACATGACAGTCACAAGGAGGGCTTTCCAACAATCAGGTGATACATGACAGTCACAAGAAGAGCTTTCCAACAATCAGGTGATACATGACAGTCACAAGAAGGGCTTTCCAACAATCAGGTGATACATGACAGTCACAAGAAGGGCTTTTCAACAATCAGGTGATACATGACAGTCACAAGAAGAGCTTTTCAACAATCAGGTGATACATGACAGTCACAAGAGGGCTTTCTGACAATCAGGTGATACTTGACAGTCACAAGAAGGGCTTTTCAACAATCAGGTGATACATGACAGTCACAAGGAGGGCTTTCCAACAATCAGGTAATACATGACAGTCACAAGGAGGGCTTTCCATCAATCAGGTGATACATGACAGTCACAAGAAGGGCTTTTCAACAATCAGGTGATACATGACAGTCACAAGAAGGGTTTTTCAACAATCAGGTGATACATGACAGTCACAAGGAGGGCTTTCCAACAATTAGGTGATACATGACAGTCACAAGAAGGGCTTTTCAACAATCAGGTAATACATGACAGTCACAAGGAGGGCTTTCCAACAATCAGGTGATACATGACAGTCACAAGAAGGGCTTTCCAACAATCAGGTGATACATGACAGTCACAAGAAAGGCTTTCCAACAATCAGGTGATACATGACAGTCACAAGAAGGGCTTTTCAACAATCAGGTGATACATGACAGTCACACGGAGGGCTTTCCAACAATCAGGTGATACATGACAGTCACAGGAAGGGCGTTTTTAACAATCAGGTGATACATGACAGTCACAAGGAGGGCTTTTCAACAATCAGGTGATACATGACAGTCACAAGTAGGGCTTTGCAACAATCATGTGATACATGAGAGTCACAAGAAGGGTTTTCCAACAATCAGGTGATACATGACAGTCACAAGGAGGGCTTTCCAACAATCAGGTGATACATGACAGTCACAAGAAGGGCTTTTCAACAAATCACGTGCTACAGGACAGTCACAAGAAGAGCTTTTCAACAATCAGGTGATACATGACAGTCACAAGGAGGGCTTTCCAACAATCAGGTGATACATGACAGTCACAAGAAGGGCGTTTCAACAAATCAGGTGCTACATGACAGTCACAAGAAGGGCTTTTCAACAATCAAGTGATACATGACAGTCACAAGTAAGGCTTTTCTAACAATCAGGTGATACATGACGGTCACAATGAGGGCTTTCCAACAATCAGGTGGTACATGACAGTCACAAGAAGGGCTTTTCAACAAATCAGGTGATATATGACAGTCACAAGAAGGGCTTTTCAACAATCAGGTGATACATGACAGTCACAAGGAGGGCCTTCCAACAATCAGGTGATACATGACAGTCACAAGAAGGGCTTTTCAACAATCAGGTGATACATGACAGTAACAAGTAGGGCTTTCCAACAATCAGGTGATACATGAGAGTCACAAGAAAGGTTTTCCAACAATCAGGTGATACATGACAGTGACAAGAAGGGCTTTCCAACAATCAGGTGATACATGACAGTCACAAGGAGGGCTTTTCAACAAATCAGGTGATACATGACAGTCACAAGGAGGGCTTTTCAACAATTAAGTGATACATGACAATCACACTGAGGGCTTTGCAACAATCAAGTGATACATGACAGTCACAAGAAAGGCTTTCCAACAATCAGGTGATACATGACAGTCACAAGAAGGGCTTTCCAACAATCAGGTGATACATGACAGTCACACGGAGGGCTTTTCAACAATTAAGTGATACATGACAATCACACTGAGGGCTTTGCAACAATCAAGTGATACATGACAGTCCCGAGAAGGGCTTTTCAACAATCAGGTGATACATGACAGTCACAAGGAGGGCTTTCCAACAATCAAGTGATACATGACAGTCACAAGAAGGGCTTTCCAACAATCAGGTGATACATGGCAGTCACAAGAAAAGCTTTCCAACAATCAGGTGATACATGACAGTCACAAGGAGGGCTTTCCAACAATCAGGTGATACATGACAGTCACAAGTAGGGCTTTCCAACAATCAGGTGATACATGACAGTCACAAGGAGGGCTTTTCAACAATCAGGTGATACATGACAGTCACAAGTAGGGCTTTCCAACAATCAGGTGATACATGACAGTCACAAGAAGGGCTTTCCAACAATCAGGTGATACATGACAGTCACAAGAAGAGCTTTCCAACAATCAGGTGATACATGACAGTCACAAGAAGGGCTTTCCAACAATCAGGTGATACATGACAGTCACAAGAAGGGCTTTTCAACAATCAGGTGATACATGACAGTCACAAGAAGAGCTTTTCAACAATCAGGTGATACATGACAGTCACAAGGAGGGCTTTCCAATAATCAGGTGATACATGACAGTCACAAGGAGGGCTTTCCAACAATCAGGTGATACATGACAGTCACAAGGAGGGCTTTCCAACAATCAGGTGATACATGATAGTCACAAGGAGGGCTTTTTAACAATCAGGTGATACATGACAGTCACAAGGAGGGCTTTCCAACAATCAGGTGATACATGAGTCACAAGGAGGGCTTTCCAACAATCAGGTGATACATGACAGTCACAAGGAGGGCTTTCCAACAATCAGGTGATACATGACAGTCACAAGAAGAGCTTTTCAACAATCAGGTGATACATGACAGTCACAAGGAGGGCTTTCTAACAATCAGGTGATACTTGACAGTCACAAGAAGGGCTTTCCAACAATCAGGTGATACATGACAGTCACAAGGAGGGCTTTCCAACAATCAGGTGATACATGATAGTCACAAGGAGGGCTTTTTAACAATCAGGTGATACATGACAGTCACAAGGAGGGCTTTCCAACAATCAGGTGATACATGAGTCACAAGGAGGGCTTTCCAACAATCAGGTGATACATGACAGTCACAAGAAGGGCTTTTCAACAATCAGGTGATACATGACAGTCACAAGAAGAGCTTTTCAACAATCAGGTGATACATGACAGTCACAAGGAGGGATTTCTAACAATCAGGTGATACTTGACAGTCACAAGAAGGGCTTTTAAACAATCAGGTGATACATGACAGTCACAAGGAGGGCTTTCCAACAATCAGGTGATACATGACAGTCACAAGGAGGGCTTTCCAACAATCAGGTGATACATGACAGTCACAAGAAGGGCTTTTCAACAATCAGGTGATACATGACAGTCACAAGAAGGGTTTTTCAACAATCAGGTGATACCTGACAGTCACAAGGAGGGCTTTCCAACAATCAGGTGATACATGACAGTCACAAGAAGGGCTTTTCAACAATCAGGTGATACATGACAGTCACAAGGAGGGCTTTCCAACAATCAGGTGATACATGACAGTCACAAGAAGAGCTTTCCAACAATCAGGTGATACATGACAGTCACAAGAAGGGCTTTCCAACAATCAGGTGATACATGACAGTCACAAGACGGGCTTTTCAACAATCAGGTGATACATGACAGTCACAAGGAGGGCTTTCCAACAATCAGGTGATACATGACAGTCACAAGGGGGGCTTTTCAACAATCAGGTGATACATGACAGTCACAAGGAGGGCTTTTCAACAATCAGGTGATACATGACAGTCACAAGGGGGGCTTTTCAACAATCAGGTGATACATGACAGTCACAAGGGGGGCTTTTCAACAATCAGGTGATACATGACAGTCACAAGAAGGGCTTTTCAACAATCAGGTGATACATGACAGTCACAAGGAGGGCTTTCCAACAATCAGGTGATACATGAGTCACAAGGGGGGCTTTTCAACAATCAGGTGATACATGACAGTCACAAGGCGGGCTTTCCAACAATCAGGTGATACATGACAGTCACAAGAAGGGCTTTTCAACAATCAGGTGATACATGACAGTCACAAGAAGAGCTTTTCAACAATCAGGTGATACATGACAGTCACAAGGAGGGCTTTCTAACACTCAGGTGATACTTGACAGTCACAAGAAGGGCTTTTCAACAATCAGGTGATACATGACAGTCACAAGGAGGGCTTTCCAACAATCAGGTGATACATGACAGTCACAAGGAGGGCTTTCCAACAATCAGGTGATACATGACAGTCACAAGGAGGGCTTTCCAACAATCAGGTGATACATGATAGTCACAAGGAGGGCTTTTTAACAATCAGGTGATACATGACAGTCACAAGGAGGGCTTTCCAACAATCAGGTGATACATGAGTCACAAGGAGGGCTTTCCAACAATCAGGTGATACATGACAGTCACAAGGAGGGCTTTCCAACAATCAGGTGATACATGACAGTCACAAGAAGGGCTTTTCAACAATCAGGTGATACATGACAGTCACAAGAAGAGCTTTTCAACAATCAGGTGATACATGACAGTCACAGGGAGGGATTTCTAACAATCAGGTGATACTTGACAGTCACAAGAAGGGCTTTTCAACACTCAGGTGATACATGACAGTCACAAGGAGGGCTTTCCAACAATCAGGTGATACATGACAGTCACAAGGAGGGCTTTCCAACAATCAGGTAATACACGACAGTCACAAGGAGGGCTTTCCAACAATCAGGTGATACATGACAGTCACAAGAAGGGCTTTTCAACAATCAGGTGATACATGACAGTCACAAGAAGGGTTTTTCAACAATCAGGTGATACATGACAGTCACAAGGAGGGCTTTCCAACAATCAGGTGATACATGACAGTCACAAGAAGGGCTTTTCAACAATCAGGTGATACATGACAGTCACAAGGAGGGCTTTCCAACAATCAGGTGATACATGACAGTCACAAGAAGAGCTTTTCAACAATCAGGTAATACATGACAGTCACAAGGAGGGCTTTCCAACAATCAGGTGATACATGACAGTCACAAGAAGAGCTTTCCAACAATCAGGTGATACATGACAGTCACAAGAAGGGCTTTCCAACAATCAGGTGATACATGACAGTCACAAGAAGGGCTTTTCAACAATCAGGTGATACATGACAGTCACAAGAAGAGCTTTTCAACAATCAGGTGATACATGACAGTCACAAGGAGGGCTTTCCAATAATCAGGTGATACATGACAGTCACAAGGAGGGCTTTCCAACAATCAGGTGATACATGACAGTCACAAGGAGGGCTTTCCAACAATCAGGTGATACATGATAGTCACAAGGAGGGCTTTTTAACAATCAGGTGATACATGACAGTCACAAGGAGGGCTTTCCAACAATCAGGTGATACATGAGTCACAAGGAGGGCTTTCCAACAATCAGGTGATACATGACAGTCACAAGGAGGGCTTTCCAACAATCAGGTGATACATGACAGTCACAAGAAGGGCTTTTCAACAATCAGGTGATACATGACAGTCACAAAAAGAGCTTTTCAACAATCAGGTGATACATGACAGTCACAAGGAGGGCTTTCTAACAATCAGGTGATACATGACAGTCACAAGAAGGGCTTTTCAACAATCAGGTGATACATGACAGTCACAAGGAGGGCTTTCCAACAATCAGGTGATACATGACGGTCACAAGGAGGGCTTTCCAACAATCAGGTGATACATGACAGTCACAAGGAGGGCTTTCCAACAATCAGGTGATACATGATAGTCACAAGGAGGGCTTTTTAACAATCAGGTGATACATGACAGTCACAAGGAGGGCTTTCCAACAATCAGGTGATACATGAGTCACAAGGAGGGCTTTCCACCAATCAGGTGATACATGACAGTCACAAGGAGGGCTTTCCAACAATCAAGTGATACATGACAGTCACAAGAAGGGCTTTTCAACAATCAGGTGATACATGACAGTCACAAGAAGAGCTTTTCAACAATCAGGTGATACATGACAGTCACAAGGAGGGATTTCTAACAATCAGGTGATACTTGACAGTCACAAGAAGGGCTTTTCAACAATCAGGTGATACATGACAGTCACCAGGAGGGCTTTCCAACAATCAGGTGATACATGACAGTCACAAGGAGGGCTTTCCAACAATCAGGTAATACACGACAGTTACAAGGAGGGCTTTCCAACAATCAGGTGATACATGACAGTCACAAGAAGGGCTTTTCAACAATCAGGTGATACATGACAGTCACAAGAAGGGTTTTTCAACAATCAGGTGATACATGACAGTCACAAGGAGGGCTTTCCAACAATCAGGTGATACATGACAGTCACAAGAAGGGCTTTTCAACAATCAGGTGATACATGACAGTCACAAGGAGGGCTTTCCAACAATCAGGTGATACATGACAGTCACAAGAAGAGCTTTCCAACAATCAGGTGATACATGACAGTCACAAGAAGGGCTTTCCAACAATCAGGTGATACATGACAGTCACAAGAAGGGCTTTTCAACAATCAGGTGATACATGACAGTCACAAGAAGAGCTTTTCAACAATCAGGTGATACATGACAGTCACAAGAGGGCTTTCTGACAATCAGGTGATACTTGACAGTCACAAGAAGGGCTTTTCAACAATCAGGTGATACATGACAGTCACAAGGAGGGCTTTCCAACAATCAGGTAATACATGACAGTCACAAGGAGGGCTTTCCATCAATCAGGTGATACATGACAGTCACAAGAAGGGCTTTTCAACAATCAGGTGATACATGACAGTCACAAGAAGGGTTTTTCAACAATCAGGTGATACATGACAGTCACAAGGAGGGCTTTCCAACAATCAGGTGATACATGACAGTCACAAGAAGGGCTTTTCAACAATCAGGTAATACATGACAGTCACAAGGAGGGCTTTCCAACAATCAGGTGATACATGACAGTCACAAGAAGGGCTTTCCAACAATCAGGTGATACATGACAGTCACAAGAAGGGCTTTCCAACAATCAGGTGATACATGACAGTCACAAGAAGGGCTTTTCAACAATCAGGTGATACATGACAGTCACACGGAGGGCTTTCCAACAATCAGGTGATACATGACAGTCACAAGAAGGGCGTTTTTAACAATCAGGTGATACATGACAGTCACAAGGAGGGCTTTTCAACAATCAGGTGATACATGACAGTCACAAGTAGGGCTTTGCAACAATCATGTGATACATGAGAGTCACAAGAAGGGTTTTCCAACAATCAGGTGATACATGACAGTCACAAGGAGGGCTTTCCAACAATCAGATGATACATGACAGTCACAAGAAGGGCTTTTCAACAAATCACGTGCTACAGGACAGTCACAAGAAGAGCTTTTCAACAATCAGGTGATACATGACAGTCACAAGGAGGGTTTTCCAACAATCAGGTGATACATGACAGTCACAAGAAGGGCGTTTCAACAAATCAGGTGCTACATGACAGTCACAAGAAAGGCTTTTCAACAATCAAGTGATACATGACAGTCACAAGTAAGGCTTTTCTAACAATCAGGTGATACATGACGGTCACAAGGAGGGCTTTCCAACAATCAGGTGATACATGACAGTCACAAGAAGGGCTTTTCAACAAATCAGGTGATATATGACAGTCACAAGAAGGGCTTTTCAACAATCAGGTGATACATGACAGTCACAAGGAGGGCCTTCCAACAATCAGGTGATACATGACAGTCACAAGAAGGGTTTTTCAACAATCAGGTGATACATGACAGTAACAAGTAGGGCTTTCCAACAATCAGGTGATACATGAGAGTCACAAGAAAGGTTTTCCAACAATCAGGTGATACATGACAGTGACAAGAAGGGCTTTCCAACAATCAGGTGATACATGACAGTCACAAGGAGGGCTTTTCAACAAATCAGGTGATACATGACAGTCACAAGAAGGGCTTTCCAACAATCAGGTGATACATGACAGTCACACGGAGGGCTTTTCAACAATTAAGTGATACATGACAATCACACTGAGGGCTTTGCAACAATCAAGTGATACATGACAGTCACAAGAAAGGCTTTCCAACAATCAGGTGATACATGACAGTCACAAGAAGGGCTTTCCAACAATCAGGTGATACATGACAGTCACACGGAGGGCTTTTCAACAATTAAGTGATACATGACAATCACACTGAGGGCTTTGCAACAATCAAGTGATACATGACAGTCCCAAGAAGGGCTTTTCAACAATCAGGTGATACATGACAGTCACAAGGAGGGCTTTCCAACAATCAAGTGATACATGACAGTCACAAGAAGGGCTTTCCAACAATCAGGTGATACATGGCAGTCACAAGAAAAGCTTTCCAACAATCAGGTGATACATGACAGTCACAAAGAGGGCTTTCCAACAATCAGGTGATACATGACAGTCACAAGTAGGGCTTTCCAACAATCAGGTGATACATGACAGTCACAAGAAGGGCTTTTCAACAATCAGGTGATACATGACAGTCACAGATAGGGCTTTCCAACAATCAGGTGATACATGACAGTCACAAGGAGGGCTTTCCAACAATCAGGTGATACATGAGTCACAAGGAGGGCTTTCCAACAATCAGGTGATACATGACAGTCACAAGGAGGGCTTTCCAACAATCAGGTGATACATGACAGTCACAAGAAGGGCTTTTCAACAAGCAGGTGATACATGACAGTCACAAGAAGAGCTTTTCAACAATCAGGTGATACATGACAGTCACAAGGAGGGCTTTCTAACAATCAGGTGATACTTGACAGTCACAAGAAGGGCTTTTCAACAATCAGGTGATACATGACAGTCACAAGGAGGGCTTTCCAACAATCAGGTGATACATGACAGTCACAAGGAGGGCTTTTCAACAATTAGGTGATACATGACAGTCACAAGGGGGGCTTTCCAACAATCAGGTAATACATGATAGTCACAAGGAGGGCTTTTTAACAATCAGGTGATACATGACAGTCACAAGGAGGGCTTTCCAACAATCAGGTGATACATGAGTCACAAGGAGGGCTTTCCAACAATCAGGTGATACATGACAGTCACAAGGAGGGCTTTCCAACAATCAGGTGATACATGACAGTCACAAGAAGGGCTTTTCAACAATCAGGTGATACATGACAGTCACAAGAAGAGCTTTTCAACAATCAGGTGATACATGACAGTCACAAGGAGGGATTTCTAACAATCAGGTGATACTTGACAGTCACAAGAAGGGCTTTTCAACAATCAGGTGATACATGACAGTCACAAGGAGGGCTTTCCAACAATCAGGTGATACATGACAGTCACAAGGAGGGCTTTCCAACAATCAGGTAATACACGACAGTCACAAGGAGGGCTTTCCAACAATCAGGTGATACATGACAGTCACAAGAAGGGCTTTTCAACAATCAGGTGATACATGACAGTCACAAGAAGGGTTTTTCAACAATCAGGTGATACATGACAGTCACAAGGAGGGCTTTCCAACAATCAGGTGATACATGACAGTCACAAGAAGGGCTTTTCAACAACCCGGTGATACATGACAGTCACAAGGAGGGCTTTCCAACAATCAGGTGATACATGACAGTCACAAGAAGAGCTTTCCAACAATCAGGTGATACATGACAGTCACAAGAAGGGCTTTCCAACAATCAGGTGATACATGACAGTCACAAGAAGAGTTTTTCAACAATCAGGTGATACATGACAGTCACAAGAAGAGCTTTTCAACAATCAGGTGATACATGACAGTCACAAGGAGGGCTTTCTGACAATCAGGTGATATTTGACAGTCACAAGAAGGGCTTTTCAACAATCAGGTGATACATGACAGTCACAAGGAGGGCTTTCCAACAATCAGGTAATACATGACAGTCACAAGGAGGGCTTTCCATCAATCAGGTGATACATGACAGTCACAAGAAGGGCTTTTCAACAATCAGGTGATACATGACAGTCACAAGAAGGGTTTTTCAACAATCAGGTGATACATGACAGTCACAAGGAGGGCTTTCCAACAATCAAGTGATACATGACAGTCACAAGAAGGGCTTTTCAACAATCAGGTAATACATGACAGTCACAAGGAGGGCTTTCCAACAATCAGGTGATACATGACAGTCACAAGAAAGGCTTTCCAACAATCAGGTGATACATGACAGTCACAAGAAGGGCTTTCCAACAATCAGGTGATACATGAGAGTCACAAGGAGGGCTTTTTAACAATCAGGTGATACATGACAGTCACAAGGAGGGCTTTCCAACAATCAGGTGATACATGACAGTCACAAGAAGGGCTTTTCAACAATCAGGTGATACATGACAGTCACACGGAGGGCTTTCCAACAATCAGGTGATACATGAGAGTCACAGGAAGGGCGTTTTTAACAATCAGGTGATACATGACAGTCACAAGGAGGGCTTTTCAACAATCAGGTGATACATGACAGTCACAAGTAGGGCTTTGCAACAATCATGTGATACATGAGAGTCACAAGAAGGGTTTTCCAACAATCAGGTGATACATGACAGTCACAAGGAGGGCTTTCCAACAATCAGGTGATACATGACAGTCACAAGAAGGGCTTTTCAACAAATCAGGTGCAACATGACAGTCACAAGAAGAGCTTTTCAACAATCAGGTGATACATGACAGTCACAAGGAGGGCTTTCCAACAATCAGGTCATACATGACAGTCACAAGAAGGGCGTTTCAACAAATCAGGTGCTACATGACAGTCACAAGAAGGGCTTTTCAACAATCAAGTGATACATGACAGTCACAAGTAAGGCTTTTGTAACAATCAGGTGATACATGACGGTCACAAGGATGGCTTTCCAACAATCAGGTGGTACATGACAGTCACAAAAAGGGCTTTTCAACAAATCAGGTGATATATGACAGTCACAAGAAGGGCTTTTCAACAATCAGGTGATACATGACAGTCACAAGGAGGGCCTTCCAACAATCAGGTGATACATGACAGTCACAAGAAGGGCTTTTCAACAATCAGGTGATACATGACAGTAACAAGTAGGGCTTTCCAACAATCAGGTGATACATGAGAGTCACAAGAAGGGTTTTCCAACAATCAGGTGATACATGACAGTCACAAGAAGGGCTTTTCAACAATCAGGTGATACATGACAGTCACAAGGAGGGCTTTTCAACAAATCAGGTGATACATGACAGTCACAAGAAGGGCTTTTCAACAATCAGGTGATACATGACAGTCACAAGAAGGGCTTTCCAACAATCAGGTGATACATGACAGTCACACGGAGGGCTTTTCAACAATTAAGTGATACATAACAATCACACTGAGGGCTTTGCAACAATCAAGTGATACATGACAGTCACAAGAAGGGCTTTCCAACAATCAGGTGATACATGACAGTCACAAGAAGGGCTTTCCAACAATCAGGTGATACATGACAGTCACACGGAGGGCTTTTCAACAATTAAGTGATACATGACAATCACACTGAGGGCTTTGCAACAATCAAGTGATACATGACAGTCCCAAGAAGGGCTTTTCAACAATCAGGTGATACATGACAGTTACAAGGAGGGCTTTCCAACAATCAAGTGATACATGACAGTCACAAGAAGGGCTTTCCAACAATCAGGTGATACATGACAGTCACAAGAAAAGCTTTCCAACAATCAGGTGATACATGACAGTCACAAGGAGGGCTTTCCAACAATCAGGTGATACATGACAGTCACAAGTAGGGCTTTCCAACAATCAGGTGATACATGACAGTCACAAGAAGGGCTTTTCACCAATCAGGTGATACATGACAGTCACAAGTAGGGCTTTCCAACAATCAGGTGATACATGACAGTCACAAGAAGGGCTTTCCAACAATCAGGTGATACATGACAGTCACAAGAAGGGCTTTCCAACAATCAGGTGATACATAAGAGTCACAAGAAGGTTTTCCAACAATCAGGTGCTACATGACAGTCACAAGAAGAGCTTTTCAACAATCAGGTGATACATGACAGTCACAAGGAGGGCTTTCCAACAATCAGGTGATATATGACAGTTCCAAGAAGGGTTTTTCAACAATCAGGTGATACATGACAGTCACAAGGAGGGCTTTCCAACAATCAAGTGATACATGACAGTCACAAGAAGGGCTTTCCAACAATCAGGTGATACATGACAGTCACAAGAAGGGCTTTCCAACAATCAGGTGATACATGACAGTCACATGGAGGGCTTTCCAACAATCAGGTGATACATGACCGTCACAAGTAGGGCTTTCCAACAATCAGGTGATACATGACAGTCACAAGAAGGGCTTTCCAACAATCAGGTGATACATGACAGTCCCCAGAAGGGCTTTTCAACAATCAGGTGATACATGACAGTCACAAGGAGGGCTTTCCAACAATCAAGTGATACATGACAGTCACAAGAAGGGCTTTCCAACAATCAGGTGATACATGACAGTCACAAGAAAGGCTTTCCAACAATCAGGTGATACATGACAGTCACAAGGAGGGCTTTCCAACAAACAAGTGATACATGACAGTCACAAGTAGGGCTTTCCAACAATCAGGTGATACATGACAGTCACAAGAAGGGCTTTCCAACAATCAGGTGATACATCACAGTCACAAGAAGGGCTTTTCAACAATCAGGTGATACATGACAGTCACAAGTAGGGCTTTCCAACAATCAGGTGATACATGACAGTCACATGAAGGGCTTTTGAACAATCAGGTGATACATGACAGTCACAAGAAGGGCTTTTCAACAATCAGGTGATACATGACAGTCACAAGGAGGGCTTTCCAACAATCAAGTGATACATGACAGTCACATGTAGGGCTTTCCAACAATCAGGTGATACATGACAGTCACAAGAAGGGCTTTCCAACAATCAGGTGATACATGACAGTCACAAGGAGGGCTTTCCAACAATCAGGTGATACATGACAGTCACAAGTAGGGCTTTCCAACAATCAGGTGATACATGACAGTCACAAGAAGGGCTTTTCAACAATCAGGTGATACATGACAGTCACAAGAAGGGTTTTTCAACAATCAGGTGATACATGACAGTCACAAGGAGGGCTTTCCAACAATTAGGTGATACATGACAGTCACAAGAAGGGCTTTTCAACAATCAGGTAATACATGACAGTCACAAGGAGGGCTTTCCAACAATCAGGTGATACATGACAGTCACAAGAAGGGCTTTCCAACAATCAGGTGATACATGACAGTCACAAGAAGGGCTTTCCAACAATCAGGTGATACATGACAGTCACAAGGAGGGCTTTCCAACAATCAGGTGATACATGACAGTCACAAGTAGGGCTTTCCAACAATCAGGTGATACATGACAGTCACAAGAAGGGCTTTTCAACAATCAGGTGATACATGACAGTCACAAGAAGGGTTTTTCAACAATCAGGTGATATATGACAGTCACAAGGAGGGCTTTCCAACAATTAGGTGATACATGACAGTCACAAGAAGGGCTTTTCAACAATCAGGTAATACATGACAGTCACAAGGAGGGCTTTCCAACAATCAGGTGATACATGACAGTAACAAGTAGGGCTTTCCAACAATCAGGTGATACATGAGAGTCACAAGAAGGGTTTTCCAACAATCAGGTGATACATGACAGTGACAAGAAGGGCTTTCCAACAATCAGGTGATACATGACAGTCACAAGAAGGGCTTTCCAACAATCAGGTGATACATGACAGTCACACGGAGGGCTTTTCAACAATTAAGTGATACATGACAATCACACTGAGGGCTTTGCAACAATCAAGTGATACATGACAGTCACAAGAAGGACTTTCCAACAATCAGGTGATACATGACAGTCACAAGAAGGGCTTTCCAACAATCAGGTGATACATGACAGTCACACGGAGGGCTTTTCAACAATTAAGTGATACATGACAATCACACTGAGGGCTTTGCAACAATCAAGTGATACATGACAGTCCCAAGAAGGGCTTTTCAACAATCAGGTGATACATGACAGTCACAAGGAGGGCTTTCCAACAATCAAGTGATACATGACAGTCACAAGAAGGGCTTTCCAACAATCAGGTGATACATGACAGTCACAAGAAAAGCTTTCCAACAATCAGGTGATACATGACAGTCACAAGGAGGGCTTTCCAACAATCAGGTGATACATGACAGTCACAAGTAGGGCTTTCCAACAATCAGGTGATACATGACAGTCATAAGAAGGGCTTTTCAACAATCAGGTGATACATGACAGTCACAAGTAGGGCTTTTCAACAATCAGGTGATACATGACAGTCACAAGAAGGGCTTTCCAACAATCAGGTGAAACATGACAGTCACAAGAAGGGCTTTCCAACAATCAGGTGATACATAAGAGTCACAAGAAGGTTTTCCAACAATCAGGTGATACATGACAGTCACAGAAAGGGCTTTTCAACAATCAGGTGATACATGACAGTCACAAGAAGGGCTTTCCAACAATCAGGTGATATATGACAGTCACAAGTAGGGCTTTCCAACAATCAGGTGATACATGACAGTCACAAGAAGGGCTTTTCAACAATCAGGTGATACATGACAGTCACAAGAAGGGTTTTTCAACAATCAGGTGATATATGACAGTCACAAGGAGGGCTTTCCAACAATTAGGTGATACATGACAGTCACAAGGAGGGCTTTCCAACAATCAGGTGATACATGACAGTCACAAGTAGGGCTTTCCAACAATCAGGTGATACATGACAGTCATAAGAAGGGCTTTTCAACAATCAGGTGATACATGACAGTCACAAGTAGGGCTTTCCAACAATCAGGTGATACATGACAGTCACAAGAAGGGCTTTCCAACAATCAGGTGAAACATGACAGTCACAAGAAGGGCTTTCCAACAATCAGGTGATACATAAGAGTCACAAGAAGGTTTTCCAACAATCAGGTGATACATGACAGTCACAAGAAGGGCTTTCCAACAATCAGGTGATACATGACAGTCACAAGGAGGGCTTTCCAACAATCAGGTGATACATGACAGTCACAAGTAGGGCTTTCCAACAATCAGGTGATACATGACAGTCACAAGAAGGGCTTTTCAACAATCAGGTGATACATGACAGTCACAAGAAGGGTTTTTCAACAATCAGGTGATATATGACAGTCACAAGGAGGGCTTTCCAACAATTAGGTGATACATGACAGTCACAAGAAGGGCTTTTCAACAATCAGGTAATACATGACAGTCACAAGGAGGGCTTTCCAACAATCAGGTGATACATGACAGTAACAAGTAGGGCTTTCCAACAATCAGGTGATACATGAGAGTCACAAGAAGGGTTTTCCAACAATCAGGTGATACATGACAGTGACAAGAAGGGCTTTCCAACAATCAGGTGATACATGACAGTCACAAGAAGGGCTTTTCAACAATCAGGTGATACATGACAGTCACAAGGAGGGCTTTTCAACAAATCAGGTGATACATGACAGTCACAAGAAGGGCTTTTCAACAATCAGGTGATACATGACAGTCACAAGAAGGGCTTTCCAACAATCAGGTGATACATGACAGTCACACGGAGGGCTTTTCAACAATTAAGTGATACATAACAATCACACTGAGGGCTTTGCAACAATCAAGTGATACATGACAGTCACAAGAAGGGCTTTCCAACAATCAGGTGATACATGACAGTCACAAGAAGGGCTTTCCAACAATCAGGTGATACATGACAGTCACACGGAGGGCTTTTCAACAATTAAGTGATACATGACAATCACACTGAGGGCTTTGCAACAATCAAGTGATACATGACAGTCCCAAGAAGGGCTTTTCAACAATCAGGTGATACATGACAGTTACAAGGAGGGCTTTCCAACAATCAAGTGATACATGACAGTCACAAGAAGGGCTTTCCAACAATCAGGTGATACATGACAGTCACAAGAAAAGCTTTCCAACAATCAGGTGATACATGACAGTCACAAGGAGGGCTTTCCAACAATCAGGTGATACATGACAGTCACAAGTAGGGCTTTCCAACAATCAGGTGATACATGACAGTCACAAGAAGGGCTTTTCACCAATCAGGTGATACATGACAGTCACAAGTAGGGCTTTCCAACAATCAGGTGATACATGACAGTCACAAGAAGGGCTTTCCAACAATCAGGTGATACATGACAGTCACAAGAAGGGCTTTCCAACAATCAGGTGATACATAAGAGTCACAAGAAGGTTTTCCAACAATCAGGTGCTACATGACAGTCACAAGAAGAGCTTTTCAACAATCAGGTGATACATGACAGTCACAAGGAGGGCTTTCCAACAATCAGGTGATATATGACAGTTCCAAGAAGGGTTTTTCAACAATCAGGTGATACATGACAGTCACAAGGAGGGCTTTCCAACAATCAAGTGATACATGACAGTCACAAGAAGGGCTTTCCAACAATCAGGTGATACATGACAGTCACAAGAAGGGCTTTCCAACAATCAGGTGATACATGACAGTCACATGGAGGGCTTTCCAACAATCAGGTGATACATGACCGTCACAAGTAGGGCTTTCCAACAATCAGGTGATACATGACAGTCACAAGAAGGGCTTTCCAACAATCAGGTGATACATGACAGTCCCCAGAAGGGCTTTTCAACAATCAGGTGATACATGACAGTCACAAGGAGGGCTTTCCAACAATCAAGTGATACATGACAGTCACAAGAAGGGCTTTCCAACAATCAGGTGATACATGACAGTCACAAGAAAGGCTTTCCAACAATCAGGTGATACATGACAGTCACAAGGAGGGCTTTCCAACAAACAAGTGATACATGACAGTCACAAGTAGGGCTTTCCAACAATCAGGTGATACATGACAGTCACAAGAAGGGCTTTCCAACAATCAGGTGATACATCACAGTCACAAGAAGGGCTTTTCAACAATCAGGTGATACATGACAGTCACAAGTAGGGCTTTCCAACAATCAGGTGATACATGACAGTCACATGAAGGGCTTTTGAACAATCAGGTGATACATGACAGTCACAAGAAGGGCTTTTCAACAATCAGGTGATACATGACAGTCACAAGGAGGGCTTTCCAACAATCAAGTGATACATGACAGTCACATGTAGGGCTTTCCAACAATCAGGTGATACATGACAGTCACAAGAAGGGCTTTCCAACAATCAGGTGATACATGACAGTCACAAGGAGGGCTTTCCAACAATCAGGTGATACATGACAGTCACAAGTAGGGCTTTCCAACAATCAGGTGATACATGACAGTCACAAGAAGGGCTTTTCAACAATCAGGTGATACATGACAGTCACAAGAAGGGTTTTTCAACAATCAGGTGATACATGACAGTCACAAGGAGGGCTTTCCAACAATTAGGTGATACATGACAGTCACAAGAAGGGCTTTTCAACAATCAGGTAATACATGACAGTCACAAGGAGGGCTTTCCAACAATCAGGTGATACATGACAGTCACAAGAAGGGCTTTCCAACAATCAGGTGATACATGACAGTCACAAGAAGGGCTTTCCAACAATCAGGTGATACATGACAGTCACAAGGAGGGCTTTCCAACAATCAGGTGATACATGACAGTCACAAGTAGGGCTTTCCAACAATCAGGTGATACATGACAGTCACAAGAAGGGCTTTTCAACAATCAGGTGATACATGACAGTCACAAGAAGGGTTTTTCAACAATCAGGTGATATATGACAGTCACAAGGAGGGCTTTCCAACAATTAGGTGATACATGACAGTCACAAGAAGGGCTTTTCAACAATCAGGTAATACATGACAGTCACAAGGAGGGCTTTCCAACAATCAGGTGATACATGACAGTAACAAGTAGGGCTTTCCAACAATCAGGTGATACATGAGAGTCACAAGAAGGGTTTTCCAACAATCAGGTGATACATGACAGTGACAAGAAGGGCTTTCCAACAATCAGGTGATACATGACAGTCACAAGAAGGGCTTTCCAACAATCAGGTGATACATGACAGTCACACGGAGGGCTTTTCAACAATTAAGTGATACATGACAATCACACTGAGGGCTTTGCAACAATCAAGTGATACATGACAGTCACAAGAAGGACTTTCCAACAATCAGGTGATACATGACAGTCACAAGAAGGGCTTTCCAACAATCAGGTGATACATGACAGTCACACGGAGGGCTTTTCAACAATTAAGTGATACATGACAATCACACTGAGGGCTTTGCAACAATCAAGTGATACATGACAGTCCCAAGAAGGGCTTTTCAACAATCAGGTGATACATGACAGTCACAAGGAGGGCTTTCCAACAATCAAGTGATACATGACAGTCACAAGAAGGGCTTTCCAACAATCAGGTGATACATGACAGTCACAAGAAAAGCTTTCCAACAATCAGGTGATACATGACAGTCACAAGGAGGGCTTTCCAACAATCAGGTGATACATGACAGTCACAAGTAGGGCTTTCCAACAATCAGGTGATACATGACAGTCATAAGAAGGGCTTTTCAACAATCAGGTGATACATGACAGTCACAAGTAGGGCTTTTCAACAATCAGGTGATACATGACAGTCACAAGAAGGGCTTTCCAACAATCAGGTGAAACATGACAGTCACAAGAAGGGCTTTCCAACAATCAGGTGATACATAAGAGTCACAAGAAGGTTTTCCAACAATCAGGTGATACATGACAGTCACAGAAAGGGCTTTTCAACAATCAGGTGATACATGACAGTCACAAGAAGGGCTTTCCAACAATCAGGTGATATATGACAGTCACAAGTAGGGCTTTCCAACAATCAGGTGATACATGACAGTCACAAGAAGGGCTTTTCAACAATCAGGTGATACATGACAGTCACAAGAAGGGTTTTTCAACAATCAGGTGATATATGACAGTCACAAGGAGGGCTTTCCAACAATTAGGTGATACATGACAGTCACAAGGAGGGCTTTCCAACAATCAGGTGATACATGACAGTCACAAGTAGGGCTTTCCAACAATCAGGTGATACATGACAGTCATAAGAAGGGCTTTTCAACAATCAGGTGATACATGACAGTCACAAGTAGGGCTTTCCAACAATCAGGTGATACATGACAGTCACAAGAAGGGCTTTCCAACAATCAGGTGAAACATGACAGTCACAAGAAGGGCTTTCCAACAATCAGGTGATACATAAGAGTCACAAGAAGGTTTTCCAACAATCAGGTGATACATGACAGTCACAAGAAGGGCTTTCCAACAATCAGGTGATACATGACAGTCACAAGGAGGGCTTTCCAACAATCAGGTGATACATGACAGTCACAAGTAGGGCTTTCCAACAATCAGGTGATACATGACAGTCACAAGAAGGGCTTTTCAACAATCAGGTGATACATGACAGTCACAAGAAGGGTTTTTCAACAATCAGGTGATATATGACAGTCACAAGGAGGGCTTTCCAACAATTAGGTGATACATGACAGTCACAAGAAGGGCTTTTCAACAATCAGGTAATACATGACAGTCACAAGGAGGGCTTTCCAACAATCAGGTGATACATGACAGTAACAAGTAGGGCTTTCCAACAATCAGGTGATACATGAGAGTCACAAGAAGGGTTTTCCAACAATCAGGTGATACATGACAGTGACAAGAAGGGCTTTCCAACAATCAGGTGATACATGACAGTCACAAGAAGGGCTTTCCAACAATCAGGTGATACATGACAGTCACACGGAGGGCTTTTCAACAATTAAGTGATACATGACAATCACACTGAGGGCTTTGCAACAATCAAGTGATACATGACAGTCACAAGAAAGGCTTTCCAACAATCAGGTGATACATGACAGTCACAAGAAGGGCTTTCCAACAATCAGGTGATACATGACAGTCACACGGAGGGCTTTTCAACAATTAAGTGATACATGACAATCACACTGAGGGCTTTGCAACAATCAAGTGATACATGACAGTCCCAAGAAGGGCTTTTCAACAATCAGGTGATACATGACAGTCACAAGGAGGGCTTTCCAACAATCAAGTGATACATGACAGTCACAAGAAGGGCTTTCCAACAATCAGGTGATACATGGCAGTCACAAGAAAAGCTTTCCAACAATCAGGTGATACATGACAGTCACAAAGAGGGCTTTCCAACAATCAGGTGATACATGACAGTCACAAGTAGGGCTTTCCAACAATCAGGTGATACATGACAGTCACAAGAAGGGCTTTTCAACAATCAGGTGATACATGACAGTCACAGATAGGGCTTTCCAACAATCAGGTGATACATGACAGTCACAAGGAGGGCTTTCCAACAATCAGGTGATACATGAGTCACAAGGAGGGCTTTCTAACAATCAGGTGATACATGACAGTCACAAGGAGGGCTTTCCAACAATCAGGTGATACATGACAGTCACAAGAAGGGCTTTTCAACAAGCAGGTGATACATGACAGTCACAAGAAGAGCTTTTCAACAATCAGGTGATACATGACAGTCACAAGGAGGGCTTTCTAACAATCAGGTGATACTTGACAGTCACAAGAAGGGCTTTTCAACAATCAGGTGATACATGACAGTCACAAGGAGGGCTTTCCAACAATCAGGTGATACATGACAGTCACAAGGAGGGCTTTTCAACAATTAGGTGATACATGACAGTCACAAGGGGGGCTTTCCAACAATCAGGTAATACATGATAGTCACAAGGAGGGCTTTTTAACAATCAGGTGATACATGACAGTCACAAGGAGGGCTTTCCAACAATCAGGTGATACATGAGTCACAAGGAGGGCTTTCCAACAATCAGGTGATACATGACAGTCACAAGGAGGGCTTTCCAACAATCAGGTGATACATGACAGTCACAAGAAGGGCTTTTCAACAATCAGGTGATACATGACAGTCACAAGAAGAGCTTTTCAACAATCAGGTGATACATGACAGTCACAAGGAGGGATTTCTAACAATCAGGTGATACTTGACAGTCACAAGAAGGGCTTTTCAACAATCAGGTGATACATGACAGTCACAAGGAGGGCTTTCCAACAATCAGGTGATACATGACAGTCACAAGGAGGGCTTTCCAACAATCAGGTAATACACGACAGTCACAAGGAGGGCTTTCCAACAATCAGGTGATACATGACAGTCACAAGAAGGGCTTTTCAACAATCAGGTGATACATGACAGTCACAAGAAGGGTTTTTCAACAATCAGGTGATACATGACAGTCACAAGGAGGGCTTTCCAACAATCAGGTGATACATGACAGTCACAAGAAGGGCTTTTCAACAATCAGGTGATACATGACAGTCACAAGGAGGGCTTTCCAACAATCAGGTGATACATGACAGTCACAAGAAGAGCTTTCCAACAATCAGGTGATACATGACAGTCACAAGAAGGGCTTTCCAACAATCAGGTGATACATGACAGTCACAAGAAGAGTTTTTCAACAATCAGGTGATACATGACAGTCACAAGAAGAGCTTTTCAACAATCAGGTGATACATGACAGTCACAAGGAGGGCTTTCTGACAATCAGGTGATATTTGACAGTCACAAGAAGGGCTTTTCAACAATCAGGTGATACATGACAGTCACAAGGAGGGCTTTCCAACAATCAGGTAATACATGACAGTCACAAGGAGGGCTTTCCATCAATCAGGTGATACATGACAGTCACAAGAAGGGCTTTTCAACAATCAGGTGATACATGACAGTCACAAGAAGGGTTTTTCAACAATCAGGTGATACATGACAGTCACAAGGAGGGCTTTCCAACAATCAAGTGATACATGACAGTCACAAGAAGGGCTTTTCAACAATCAGGTAATACATGACAGTCACAAGGAGGGCTTTCCAACAATCCGGTGATACATGACAGTCACAAGAAAGGCTTTCCAACAATCAGGTGATACATGACAGTCACAAGAAGGGCTTTCCAACAATCAGGTGATACATGAGAGTCACAAGGAGGGCTTTTTAACAATCAGGTGATACATGACAGTCACAAGGAGGGCTTTCCAACAATCAGGTGATACATGACAGTCACAAGAAGGGCTTTTCAACAATCAGGTGATACATGACAGTCACACGGAGGGCTTTCCAACAATCAGGTGATACATGAGAGTCACAGGAAGGGCGTTTTTAACAATCAGGTGATACATGACAGTCACAAGGAGGGCTTTTCAACAATCAGGTGATACATGACAGTCACAAGTAGGGCTTTGCAACAATCATGTGATACATGAGAGTCACAAGAAGGGTTTTCCAACAATCAGGTGATACATGACAGTCACAAGGAGGGCTTTCCAACAATCAGGTGATACATGACAGTCACAAGAAGGGCTTTTCAACAAATCAGGTGCTACATGACAGTCACAAGAAGAGCTTTTCAACAATCAGGTGATACATGACAGTCACAAGGAGGGCTTTCCAACAATCAGGTCATACATGACAGTCACAAGAAGGGCGTTTCAACAAATCAGGTGCTACATGACAGTCACAAGAGGGGCTTTTCAACAATCAAGTGATACATGACAGTCACAAGTAAGGCTTTTGTAACAATCAGGTGATACATGACGGTCACAAGGAGGGCTTTCCAACAATCAGGTGGTACATGACAGTCACAAAAAGGGCTTTTCAACAAATCAGGTGATATATGACAGTCACAAGAAGGGCTTTTCAACAATCAGGTGATACATGACAGTCACAAGGAGGGCCTTCCAACAATCAGGTGATACATGACAGTCACAAGAAGGGCTTTTCAACAATCAGGTGATACATGACAGTAACAAGTAGGGCTTTCCAACAATCAGGTGATACATGAGAGTCACAAGAAGGGTTTTCCAACAATCAGGTGATACATGACAGTCACAAGAAGGGCTTTTCAACAATCAGGTGATACATGACAGTCACAAGGAGGGCTTTTCAACAAATCAGGTGATACATGACAGTCACAAGAAGGGCTTTTCAACAATCAGGTGATACATGACAGTCACAAGAAGGGCTTTCCAACAATCGGGTGATACATGACAGTCACACGGAGGGCTTTTCAACAATTAAGTGATACATAACAATCACACTGAGGGCTTTGCAACAATCAAGTGATACATGACAGTCACAAGAAGGGCTTTCCAACAATCAGGTGATACATGACAGTCACAAGAAGGGCTTTCCAACAATCAGGTGATACATGACAGTCACACGGAGGGCTTTTCAACAATTAAGTGATACATGACAATCACACTGAGGGCTTTGCAACAATCAAGTGATACATGACAGTCCCAAGAAGGGCTTTTCAACAATCAGGTGATACATGACAGTTACAAGGAGGGCTTTCCAACAATCAAGTGATACATGACAGTCACAAGAAGGGCTTTCCAACAATCAGGTGATACATGACAGTCACAAGAAAAGCTTTCCAACAATCAGGTGATACATGACAGTCACAAGGAGGGCTTTCCAACAATCAGGTGATACATGACAGTCACAAGTAGGGCTTTCCAACAATCAGGTGATACATGACAGTCACAAGAAGGGCTTTTCACCAATCAGGTGATACATGACAGTCACAAGTAGGGCTTTCCAACAATCAGGTGATACATGACAGTCACAAGAAGGGCTTTCCAACAATCAGGTGATACATGACAGTCACAAGAAGGGCTTTCCAACAATCAGGTGATACATAAGAGTCACAAGAAGGTTTTCCAACAATCAGGTGCTACATGACAGTCACAAGAAGAGCTTTTCAACAATCAGGTGATACATGACAGTCACAAGGAGGGCTTTCCAACAATCAGGTGATATATGACAGTTCCAAGAAGGGTTTTTCAACAATCAGGTGATACATGACAGTCACAAGGAGGGCTTTCCAACAATCAAGTGATACATGACAGTCACAAGAAGGGCTTTCCAACAATCAGGTGATACATGACAGTCACAAGAAGGGCTTTCCAACAATCAGGTGATACATGACAGTCACATGGAGGGCTTTCCAACAATCAGGTGATACATGACCGTCACAAGTAGGGCTTTCCAACAATCAGGTGATACATGACAGTCACAAGAAGGGCTTTCCAACAATCAGGTGATACATGACAGTCCCCAGAAGGGCTTTTCAACAATCAGGTGATACATGACAGTCACAAGGAGGGCTTTCCAACAATCAAGTGATACATGACAGTCACAAGAAGGGCTTTCCAACAATCAGGTGATACATGACAGTCACAAGAAAGGCTTTCCAACAATCAGGTGATACATGACAGTCACAAGGAGGGCTTTCCAACAAACAAGTGATACATGACAGTCACAAGTAGGGCTTTCCAACAATCAGGTGATACATGACAGTCACAAGAAGGGCTTTCCAACAATCAGGTGATACATCACAGTCACAAGAAGGGCTTTTCAACAATCAGGTGATACATGACAGTCACAAGTAGGGCTTTCCAACAATCAGGTGATACATGACAGTCACATGAAGGGCTTTTGAACAATCAGGTGATACATGACAGTCACAAGAAGGGCTTTTCAACAATCAGGTGATACATGACAGTCACAAGGAGGGCTTTCCAACAATCAAGTGATACATGACAGTCACATGTAGGGCTTTCCAACAATCAGGTGATACATGACAGTCACAAGAAGGGCTTTCCAACAATCAGGTGATACATGACAGTCA
Source organism: Arenicola marina (assembly GCA_964019135.1). Lineage (NCBI taxonomy): Eukaryota > Metazoa > Annelida > Polychaeta > Arenicolidae > Arenicola > Arenicola marina. The sequence goes on along the minus strand of OZ025260.1, from coordinate 29,196,209 downwards.
CAAGGAGGGCTTTCCAACAATCAGGTGATACATGACAGTCACAAGTAGGGCTTTCCAACAATCAGGTGATACATGACAGTCACAAGAAGGGCTTTTCAACAATCAGGTGATACATGACAGTCACAAGAAGGGTTTTTCAACAATCAGGTGATACATGACAGTCACAAGGAGGGCTTTCCAACAATTAGGTGATACATGACAGTCACAAGAAGGGCTTTTCAACAATCAGGTAATACATGACAGTCACAAGGAGGGCTTTCCAACAATCAGGTGATACATGACAGTCACAAGAAGGGCTTTCCAACAATCAGGTGATACATGACAGTCACAAGAAGGGCTTTCCAACAATCAGGTGATACATGACAGTCACAAGGAGGGCTTTCCAACAATCAGGTGATACATGACAGTCACAAGTAGGGCTTTCCAACAATCAGGTGATACATGACAGTCACAAGAAGGGCTTTTCAACAATCAGGTGATACATGACAGTCACAAGAAGGGTTTTTCAACAATCAGGTGATATATGACAGTCACAAGGAGGGCTTTCCAACAATTAGGTGATACATGACAGTCACAAGAAGGGCTTTTCAACAATCAGGTAATACATGACAGTCACAAGGAGGGCTTTCCAACAATCAGGTGATACATGACAGTAACAAGTAGGGCTTTCCAACAATCAGGTGATACATGAGAGTCACAAGAAGGGTTTTCCAACAATCAGGTGATACATGACAGTGACAAGAAGGGCTTTCCAACAATCAGGTGATACATGACAGTCACAAGAAGGGCTTTCCAACAATCAGGTGATACATGACAGTCACACGGAGGGCTTTTCAACAATTAAGTGATACATGACAATCACACTGAGGGCTTTGCAACAATCAAGTGATACATGACAGTCACAAGAAGGACTTTCCAACAATCAGGTGATACATGACAGTCACAAGAAGGGCTTTCCAACAATCAGGTGATACATGACAGTCACACGGAGGGCTTTTCAACAATTAAGTGATACATGACAATCACACTGAGGGCTTTGCAACAATCAAGTGATACATGACAGTCCCAAGAAGGGCTTTTCAACAATCAGGTGATACATGACAGTCACAAGGAGGGCTTTCCAACAATCAAGTGATACATGACAGTCACAAGAAGGGCTTTCCAACAATCAGGTGATACATGACAGTCACAAGAAAAGCTTTCCAACAATCAGGTGATACATGACAGTCACAAGGAGGGCTTTCCAACAATCAGGTGATACATGACAGTCACAAGTAGGGCTTTCCAACAATCAGGTGATACATGACAGTCATAAGAAGGGCTTTTCAACAATCAGGTGATACATGACAGTCACAAGTAGGGCTTTCCAACAATCAGGTGATACATGACAGTCACAAGAAGGGCTTTCCAACAATCAGGTGAAACATGACAGTCACAAGAAGGGCTTTCCAACAATCAGGTGATACATAAGAGTCACAAGAAGGTTTTCCAACAATCAGGTGATACATGACAGTCACAAGAAGGGCTTTTCAACAATCAGGTGATACATGACAGTCACAAGAAGGGCTTTCCAACAATCAGGTGATATATGACAGTTCCAAGAAGGGTTTTTCAACAATCAGGTGATACATGACAGTCACAAGGAGGGCTTTCCAACAATCAAGTGATACATGACAGTCACAAGAAGGGCTTTCCAACAATCAGGTGATACATGACAGTCACAAGAAGGGCTTTCCAACAGTCAGGTGATACATGACAGTCACAAGGAGGGCTTTCCAACAATCAGGTGATACATGACAGTCACAAGTAGGGCTTTCCAACAATCAGGTGATACATGACAGTCACAAGAAGGGCTTTCCAACAATCAGGTGATACATGACAGTCCCCAGAAGGGCTTTTCAACAATCAGGTGATTCATGACAGTCACAAGGAGGGCTTTCCAACAATCAAGTGATACATGACAGTCACAAGAAGGGCTTTCCAACAATCAGGTGATACATGACAGTCACAAGAAGGGCTTTCCAACAATCAGGTGATACATGACAGTCACAAGGAGGGCTTTCCAACAAACAGGTGATACATGACAGTCACAAGTAGGGCTTTCCAACAATCAGGTGATACATGACAGTCACAAGAAGGGCTTTCCAACAATCAGGTGATACATGACAGTCACAAGAAGGGCTTTTCAACAATCAGGTGATACATGACAGTCACAAGTAGGGCTTTCCAACAATCAGGTGATACATGACAGTCACATGAAGGGCTTTTGAACAATCAGGTGATATATGACAGTCACAAGAAGGGCTTTTCAACAATCAGGTGATACATGACAGTCACAAGGAGGGCTTTCCAACAATCAGGTGATACATGACAGTCACTAGGAGGGCTTTTCAACAATCAGGTGATACATGACAGTCACAAGTAGGGCTTTCCAACAATCAGGCGATACATGACAGTCACAAGAAGGGCTTTCCAACAATCAGGTGATACATGACAGTCACAAGTAGGGCTTTCCAACAATCAGGTGATACATGACAGTTACAGGAAGGGCTTTCCAACAATCAGGTGTTACATGACAGTCACAAGAAGGGCTTTCCAACAATCAGGTGATACATGACAGTCACAAGGAGGGCTTTCCAACAATCAGGTGATACATGACAGTCACTAGGAGGGCTTTTCAACAATCAGGTGATACATGACAGTCACAAGTAGGGCTTTCCAACAATCAGGCGATACATGACAGTCACAAGGATGGCTTTTCAACAATCAGGTGATACATGACAGTCACAAGGAGGGCTTTTTTAACAATCAGGTGATACATGACAGTCACAAGGAGGGCTTTTCAACAATCAGGTGATACATGACAGTCACAAGAAGGGCTTTTCAACAATCAGGCGATACATGACAGTCACAAGGAGGGCTTTTCAACAATCAGGTGATACATGACAGTCACAAGAAGAGCTTTTTTAACAATCAGGTGATACATGACAGTCACAAGGAGGGCTTTTCAACAATCAGGTGATACATGACAGTCACAAGAAGGGCTTTTCAACAATCAGGCGATACATGACAGTCACAAGGAGGGCTTTCCAACAATCAAGTGATACATGACAGTCACAAGTAGGACTTTCCAACAATCAGGTGATACATGACAGTCACAAGAAGGGCTTTCCAACAATCAGGTGATACATGACAGTCACAAGAAGGGCTTTTTTAACAATCAGGTGATACATGACAGTCACTAGGAGGGCTTTCCAACAATCAAGTGATACATGACAGTCACAAGTAGGGCTTTCCAACAATCAGGTGATACATGACAGTCACAAGAAGGGCTTTTCAACAATCAGGTGATACATGACAGTCACAAGGAGGGCTTTTCAACAATCAGGTGATACATGACAGTCAAAAGAAGGGCTTTCCAACAATCAGGTGATACATGACAGTCACAAGAAGGGCTTTTCAACAATCAGGTGGTACTTGACAGTCACAAGTAGGGCTTTCCAACAATCAGGTGATACATGACAGTCACAAGAAGGGCTTTTCAACAATCAGGTGATACATGACAGTCACAAGAAGGGCTTTCCAACAATCAGGTGATACATGACAGTCACAAGAAGGGCTTTTCAACAATCAGGTGGTACATGACAGTCACAAGTAGGGCTTTCCAACAATCAGGTGATACATGACAGTCACAAGAAGGGCTTTTCAACAATCAGGTGATACATGACAGTCACAAGTAGGGCTTTCCAACAATCAGGTGATACATGACAGTCACAAGTAGGGCTTTCCAACAATCAGGTGATACATGACAGTCACAAGGAGGGCTTTCCAACAATCAGGTGATACATGACAGTCACAAGGAGGGCTTTCCAACAATCACAAGGTGTGTTTGGTAGTATGTCGCAGTAACGGCTGAATGGCCCTGTTTGGACTTTTGGTTGGCACAAACCTGGAGTTTGGTAGGTAGGTGTAGATATACCATGTATGTATGTATATAATCAGAGATTGAGAAATGAGAGGTCCTGTGGAATATACCATGTATTTGGCACAGGTTGACGTGATTATGCGAAGTATATTCTAGATGAGAATAGTGGAAGCGGCAATTGTCAGGCAACAGATATCTGTGTAGGTGTTGATTGATGAGGTCTGTGGCGCGAGGGTAAACAGTGTGAGGGTATAATGCCGACAACCGTCTTCATCAGCAAGGTAAAGGGAATATAGATCCCAACCTGCTTATTAGGTTTCAATATTTCATCTTCCCTTGAAGTCACGTTAAGATCTCCTTCGCAATATAGAGCCGTTCTGTTACCATGCACATCCTTAACTACCCGTGGCCCGTATACGTTAAAACTTAAGGCTTAAGGGATCGATATGTACTCCGACAGTATACTGTTAGCTGGTAACATGGCCGACTGGGTCAAGAAATGCAGTTGTTGTGGCGATCCAAGCGATTAGCGCAGGACGTAACAGGTGCGTCTAACGGCATTCACTCCTACCTGGCCTGGGCTCCCGGCCTGGGCTGGAGCAACGTGACAATACGGTAGATAGAGGGTCGTCATATTTATTGCTTGGACTTCAGTTATCGATTCATTTGGTCGTACGAAATGGGTTTTTTTGTGCATTTTTTTTGTCTTTCTTTTTTCGGGGTTGGGGGTGAGAGGAGGGGGGGGTGTGCTTCCGAAGAGAGGCCTCAAATACGTTGTCGATATGGACGCGATCCACGCTTAAGTTATGTGCACTCCGGGCCCATTTCGTGTTTGTGCACGAAAAATTGTAGGCTCGTTATGGGTGGTGCTCGTGCCAGCGACCATCAGGGCTTAACTATAGTTTCCTAACCATGTGGATGCATTTGCTGTTTTCTTGTTTTTGACGCTTGTTATTTCTCATGTAATCACCTGGTTAAATAGACGATTATTGACTTGACTTGACTTACCTTTTTGGGTTTTAGTTAGAAATAAGTCTTGATGTTGATGTTCTATACCAATGGTTTGATGATTGGATTATAACGATCGTTAATTGTCTTAGTTGATCAAGTCTATTGGTAAGCTGGGGCGATGACAATGTATTACAATACATTTATCTTCTACTTGATCGGGGTCATATATAGTGTCAGCCGATAAGGCTTTTATTTATGAGGTTGTTTTGTGTATTGTGTATCTCGAATATAATGTACGTCCCGTTGCCGTGCCTGCCATCAGTTAAGTGGGCACTTCCGGTCAGCTTGCATCCTACTCCGGGTGTATTTCCCGCGGGGGGGGGGTACTTAGTAGTAGGGTTTGGCGGGGGGTACTTAGTAGTTGGGTTTTGGGGTGGGGGGTCCGCGGTAAAGCCCCCCAACCTTTTCTACCGCCAAAATCCGGGGCCTTTTACCGCCCAAATCCGCACCTTTTCAGAGTCACAGCCCCCCGTCGCAAGTTTTAAAATATCCGCTCTATAGGGGTATATTTTTCATCACAAATATCAGCTCTCACAGGCATCAAGGTACCCGCGGACCCCCCCCCCCCCCTCCCCCCTGTCCACCTGTTTTGTATAATAGTTCCCTGTGTTTATTCTTTCTCGGTTGTGGGGGCCTCGATCATGTTGTTGTGGCTAGTTGGCACACTGGACTTTGATCAATAGGTCCTAGGTTCCAGTCAGGACCCGGGCACCTAATCTGGGGCATGTTTCTTCATTCATTCAGCCATCATCGTCCCGCGGGCGTCTGACCCTCTTGGCCCTTGTATGCACTAATAGGGGTCTGGAAGGGGTAAATGGTGACACACGACAGAGGCATATTTGAGAACTCGAAATTCGGCATTGACCCTAAAATTCCGCCATTGGGGATCTGAAAAAGCGACATCGACACAGATAGTGAGATTTTAGACAAAAACGACACTGAACTTAGCCAAAAAGCGACACGGAACGTGGAGGCAACTCGACATTCGACACCAAGAATTTCAAAAAATCGACACCGGATGCTGGACCCATTCTTCCAGACCTTTATCATAACCTTTGGTCATAACGCGTCAATGGGAGAAGGAAGGTAATAGCGGAGTCCCGTCCCCGGGGTAACCCCCTACTCTTTGCGAACAAACACATGTGATCTTTAACCTGCGATCACACAGACATGGCCACATCGAGGTTCGAACCACCGAATCATGTGCCGTTAGGCTCTCGGGTGGCCATTCAGCGCTCTAACCCACTGAGCTATCGGGGCGGCCCTTCGCTATGTAATGAGTGGCGTGACTGTCTATGGCTCGAATTTAGTTACAGGTCTCGAAAATTAGAAAAGCGATTGTATTCTGTGGTTCTGTGGCGTGGTCTTTTTCATGCGTTTGTTTATAGTTAGATGTATGTAGTTGGTTGGTTACTATGGGCTACTTACTTCACGCAGCATATTTATCGCATATCGACTTCGCCAAATCATAGTTTAGATTATTCCACTGTCTGTTAGGTGCTACTGCATGTGCATAGCATTCTCGACATTATTTTTCTGTTTGCGCAGGGGCGGATCAAGGGGGGGGGGGTCCAGTGGGTCCGGTCACCCCCCCCCCCCCCCTGGCCTACGTGTAGGAAGAATGCCGTTTTTTTAATTCAAAATTTAGGCCATCTGAGGCGTGGACTCCCCCCCACCTCCCTTTTTGAGGAACAAAGCTCAAAGCATTAGTGGACTCCCCCCCCCCCCCACTTCACGAAATTGGTGGACCCCCGCTGGCAAGTTTTCAGTGTACCCCCCTTTTTAAATTCCTGGATCCGCCCCTTCAAGCGAGAAATCAAGCTGCGCCATCTTATTCTGCGAAGGCCTATTCTGTAGACAATTAAACATATAATATTGTCATCGATGTAAAGGATTTTATACATGTGTTGCCAATAACCTGGAAATATGGTATTTATCTCTGTATAAAAAATCAAGATAACGCCAAAATATTTCCCAGAACTCTTTGCGCCAATCGCGCTTTTTCCAAGATGGCGTATAATTGTGAAGTCATACGTGTTATATGTTAGTTGATCGTGATATGTGTTAGTCCTCTTGGAACAGGAGTAACAGGTGAAATAGTGGCGGGTCGGTTGACGTGTCTGCGCCAAAGTGGGAACTGCAGCAGCCCACAACAAAGTGACAACGATTGCGTTATGATATTATTGTCTGCCGCAATGGTGAAAGCGCGTCAATTATAATAGACAGATAGATATTATTTTATTAGTCACTTGCGACCATACAGATATACAAAAAAATGCATCAATGCAAATATTATCTCGCCCAGTCCTGCAGGACTTATAAGTGATTTTAAATTAACCACAGTACTAGAACAGCCATCAGACGGCACTTCGTATGTTAACATATAACGCAGTAAATGCATTTAAATTAAAGAAAACGAAAACATATGTACACTTAACAAGTTATGTACACTTAACAAGTTATGTACACTTAACATGTTGTTACAATTGCCCTCGTCTATATACCCACACCTCAATTAAGTTATAATTGTGCAGTCTCTGCTTCCACTGCACGCATCACTTGTTGCCACTTCCTATAAACAGCCGGTGTGTTGTCCAGAAGCGTGGCCAGCACGGTGGTGTTGTCATGGTTACCAGCTGCCTCGCTGGACACGATCCCAGGCAGGGTGGCATGGTGCACCCCCAGGGTGCCGGGGAGGAGGGACGTGGAATACACATCTTCCAAGTGGTAAGACGCTACATACCTCGTCAGCTCAGCCAGTAACAAATTTGTTTCGTTGCTAAGCAACCGCGCGAGGCCGATGCAGAAAGGACCGTAGTATACATAGGGATACACCCGGTAGGGGGAGTACCAGCGGGAGAGAGGGTTGCGATGTGGAAATCCAGAGCCGAAACATTTCCCGTAGATTGTCATCGGCTGCTCAAATTGTCCGTTATGTATCCCATGATGCAGTGCGAAGACGTTGAAGAAGACGTCATCGTCGGTGAGGATGACGTAACGCGCGTGGCGGCAGAAGTCGCTCGCCCAGCGCATGCTCACCGCGCGCTTCACGGACAACGTGTCGTAGCCATCGGGAAACGCCGCGTGTATGACGTCACCGTGTACCCCATTCTCCGCTCGCAGCCGTCTCATCTCAGCATCATCGTCGCGGGAGACTCCAACGACGAAAACAACCGCCATCTTGAGATAACCGCTCACAGATGGCGCTGCCCATGTTCTCCGGATCGCCGCCCGCTGTTGGAGATTGTCGACAGCGGAGGCCACCAGAAACACGGCGTTTAAATCTCGCGTTCGGCAGATCTCGCGGCCGTCTATCAACAGCGAGAAGTCAGGCAGCGTGCATACAATACACGCTACTGGACGCGGCGCCGCTCCCTGTAAACCATTTACACCGGAGTTCAACCTTGTCTTGTCGTATTCTCTCACCAGTCTCACATCACCGAGTTCAAACCTCCATAGTCTATACTCACTGTACAATATATCACAAATTAATAATGCTATAAATAAAGCATGCAACGTTCCGTCTCGGCAGATGTAGCGATTCCATATTTTCTTGAACACCATATTGTGCTAATGCCTCAATGCTGTCACCTGGTGTAGCCACCGTCGGGATGCTTTTATCATGCTAACTCCCCTATGTTCTATGTGTTCCCCTGTGTTCTATATTGTTCATCAGCCACGCGTCCTGGCAAACCGTTTGAGTGTTCGGTCTGTGTTGGACGGTGTGCCCTCCGGGGACAATTATAACGGGCAGCCGTAGTGGACCGGACAAGTTATGACTGTGTGAGCAACGAGAACTGCGCCAATCTGTATTCACCAGGCATAAAGTGAGGGCGCCAATATGTATCCACCAGGCATAAAGTGAGGGCGCCAATATGTATCCACCAGGCATAAAGTGAGGGCGCCAATCTGTATCCACTAGGCATAAAGTGAGGGCGCCAACCTGTATTCACCAGGCATAAAGTGAGGGCGCCAATCTGTATCCACCAGGCATAAAGTGAGGGCGCCAATATGTATCCACCAGACATAAAGTGAGGGCGCCAATATGTATCCACCAGACATAAAGTGAGGGCGCCAATATGTATCCACCAGACATAAAGTTAGGGCGCCAATATGTATCCACCAGACATAAAGTGAGGGCGCCAATATGTATCCACCAGACATAAAGTGAGGGCGCCAATATGTATCCACCAGACATAAAGTGAGAGCGCCAATATGTATCCACTAGGCATAAATTGAGGGCGCCAATATGTATCCTCCGGGCATGAAGTGAGGGCGTCTATATGTATCCACCTGGCATAAAGTTAGGGCGCCAATATGTATCCACCAGGCATAAAGTGAGGGCGCCAATATGTATCCACCAGACATAAAGTGAGGGCGCCAATAGGTATCCACCAGACATAAAGTGAGGGTGCCAATATGTATTCACCAAGCATGAAGTAAAGGCCCCAATATGTATCCACCAGGCAGAAACTGAGGGCGCCAGATAATTTCAAACCGAAAGACCCATAAGATCTATATAAAAAAAGCAACATCTGGTTAAAGCTACATGAATATTTTCTCTCGGAATTTTTCCAATGAAAATGATATATTTGGAATAGAAAAAACACAAGTTATTGTACGCGATAAATAACATGGCATGCTGTTGCTAAACTGTTGCATCCCTTGTGGGACAAGGACAAGGCGCCCAAGCACAAGACACAGTCCAATACATAGAAACACACGCATACATAGAAATGGTAAAACGAATCAAAACACAAAGATAAAAACACTTCAAATAACATTCTTGAGCACGTACGCTGGTCGGTAACCTATCGACGGATTAGGTAGTCGCCGTACGTGTGTCACACTATGGTATATATGTTCAGGGTTTAAAGACAATTAAATCACTGGACAGCCAGAGACATTTCTCTTCTCATACACGATTTTGTTTACATTTCGCTTTTTCGGCACAACCAGCCAAATTGCTTCGATATTTAATCTTCGACCGGTAAATTGTATTTATTTTACTATTCAATTAACCCAAACGGTGGCCTTTAATATCTAGATCTGATGACGACCGACCTTCAAGGAATAAAGGCGAATCAACCCTCCGCCTGCGATAAGCTATTCCATAAGGGCGCTTTGTATTTGATGTAACTTTAGTCGCAGATGTTCTCGCATGGGGTCGCTGCAGGCGACACGATCGCCTAGATAGTCGGACGGAAGCATCGCGGAGTGATATAACCGTTACCGGGAGCCACGCTGCCAAATTTATAGACTTAGCTTCTTTCATCTCGGATTTAGTTTTGTTGATGACCGTGTACATAACACGTTACGGCGTGCTAACCCCATAAATAACCCGATAACACAGATCTTCATTGTTCTGTGGGGGGGGGGGGGGGGGGGGGAGGTAGTATGCTTGGCAATTGTCGAGTATGCTCTGTTAGGACATCCCAAGCGGCAGGTGCGTGGTTCGAGCCTCATTTATTTAGGTACGGGATAAAGATGCCAGGTCTTTCTCCGCAGCGAGTAGGGTTTACTCCTGGAGAGCATGGTTCCTCATGAGGCCCGTTATCAGAGGAAGAGACAAATGTAGGGAGTAGGCGGGATGGGAAAGGGGGAAGGGAAAACGATGAAAAGGACAGGGGGCAGAGAAACAAACAGTGACAGACTGTAGTGAACTTAGGGGCAATACGTTATATGAACACAAGCATGCTTGTTCAGTGTGTTTAATTACATTGATATAAATAAATACAATGACGCGGCTTCATGTTCTACCCATAAATAAAGGGGTTCAGTTGGCCTGTGTATGTAGAAATGTGTAAATATGTAGCCGGCTGCAGATAAATCAACCGACTTCTAACTGTGCCATTATCGAAAAAGTAGGTCGTCTTGGCCATCTGCTTTGGTAGGCCACGAGGTAACCCCCCCCCCCCCCTCCCCCTAGCTAACCTCGCCCCCCGCCCCCCCCCCTCTCCCCCCGGCCCCGGGTAGGACACCGAATGAATATATCATATCTTACTGTACATCAGATTTATGGACGTTCCTAATTGTCATATAAGTATATGTAACTCTGATGGCGACTGAATATTTTATTGCGCGTTCACTCGTGGCAATAAAGGAAGAGTTTATTGTAAGTGGGTGCATGCTGTTTCTTTTACGTGTCACAGGCATACATACGTTTCGCATGCATGCATGCATGCAAGGGAACACATTGGCCCGGGAATATGATAAGCAGCGGGCCGCTGTATTGGTATATATATATGTGTGTGTACCCCTATAGGAGGACACTATACCCGGCCATTAACCGCTGTCCCGCATCACAGAGCTTTCTAAGGGATGCTTGGTAACAAGCATGCCGGCGGCCTGCCGTGCATTTCCACTCTGCCCCCACCCCCCTCCCCCTTACCTGACACCCCACGTCCGTCTGCCTCCTTCCTCCCCCCCCCCCCCACCCCCGTCCGTCCCCCCTGCATGACACCCCACAGCCATCAGAGCCCCGAGGCCCAGAGACCAGCATCAAAACCAGGCCACGGTAATTTGTTTCTTTGGACAGGAACACGCCATGCAGTGTGGCCCTGAGGGTCGCTGCGTGTGTGCCCGCCCGCCCTGAGGGTCGGTCGGTCGGTTGGTCGCTGTGTGCTGTCGTCGGATGCTGCTGCGACTGGCTGTATAGGTATAGCCTGGCCATGCGGGCCTTATACGGGAGGCAGGCGCCCTCTCCAAGTCCCTTTTTATCTGGTTACAGCTGCATAATGATGTTCCACACCGGGCTTCCCGCATCTCCACGCGACCGGTCGGCATCATCCCTGGGCGTGCCGTCAGCCCCCATGTCAACGCATTTAATTCCGTCGGTATAAATTCCGATATTATTTCAGAGGAACTATCAGTGTTCACACGAGACGTCCACATTGGAGGAAGCAATTTCCGCATAATTCTGTGTGATATATTATTTGAATCTGTGTGTATCGAGGATACTAGTTATACATATATAAAAGTTGAAGGTCGGGACTTGCATGGCAATATGGCCGATCAAGCGGTGACTTATCCTTCCAAACACCCGGCCGGCGATGCTTCGGGGTACTTGTTCGGCGGCCCGATAGATGGCGCTGTGGCTACCACCGGGGTGGTGCTGCTCCACGAGTGGTGGGGCGTCGACGACTGGACCCGCGGCGCCGCCACCAAAGTCAAAGACGCGGGATTTGTCGTCCTAGCAGCCGACATTTTTCGCGGCGTCCTCTTCAAGGACCCGAAGGAGGCGCGCAAGAATATGTTGTCGCTAGACTGGAGCCGCGCCGCTCTGGACGTGGAGGCCGCGGTGGTCTACCTGAAGAGCCGAGGCTGCGACAAGGTGGGCGTGGCCGGGTTCGCGTTCGGGGGATCCCTGGCCCTGGTGTCCGCTGCCAACCATAGCGGCGTCATAGACGCCGTGGCGCCGATCTGCGGCGTATCCAAACCGGACGCCGCCGACGTGACGCAAATTAAGTGCTCGGTTCAAGGTCATTACGCGTCCAAGGACAAGGTCGTCGGGGTGTCGTCGCCGGCTGATTACAATGGATTGGCAGAAAAACTGTGGGGGGCGGGGGTGTCGCTGGAAATGTGTATCTACGACGCTGAACACGCGTTCTTTAACCCTAATTATCCCATGTACAGCGCTTCCGCTTCCGAAGAAATGTACACCAATCTGTTCCGGTTCCTGCGCGACAGAAATGTGAATCAAAATGCCTAACGTTTCGCCGACATATGGCTAACTATATATGCATATGTAAGTTGTTTTAATTTTTGTTGCTGCTCTATTGAACTGATCCATTTGGCCTTATCTACTAGGTACATAATCAAGGACCTAGATATTTTACGTTTATGCTTTGAATCTTGAGTTGTATTTCAATGTAATTGTAGATATATCTAGACATCTAGAAAGAGTTCTGGTAGGCCTAAGGCTCTGCCGAACTCCAGACAGATAAACGGTGTCTTTTTAGGCTATATAATTGGCTTTTAACATTGATTTCTGCATATTAAATGTTTATATCGTTCATCGATCGTTTCGTTTCGTCTTTCGTTTTGTTTGGAATGAACATCTCCCAGAACCGTAGAGTGCACAGTCAATGTCAGAAATGCACGGCAAGAAATACGCAAGAGACACTGTCGCAAATTGTAATGATAACTCGTTGATAACTGTATGCGTTTTCATATCGATCTACATCAGGGAAAGGTCAAAACCGGCTTAGTTGTCAGAATTGAGGAGGTATTGTACGCAAGAACGCCCACTTCCCCACATGAGATCCACTAAAATGACAAAAAGGCAGGTTTTAACAGCAGGCCGTACTAAATATTACGCGAGATTTAAATGTCCTGGCATGACCCATTTGTTCACACTGAATCAGCTTGTATGTGGGACACTCGATTCGAGCAGAGGGCATTTCCGAATCATATTAACCTTTATGGAGTTGTGCCCTCCGCCTTATAACATGCCGTACATGTTCTATGCCAGGAGAAGTACATGGATATCTCTGTCTTCGTTAACATCATGCAACACATGCTGGTAGCAAACGGTTGTTTACTGGAGTATGCATGGGACCAACAATGGTATAATGCAATATTTTGTGAGGCAACCATTGATATTAAAGCAGCTAAATACATGCGCCATTTTATATATATTTACCCTTTTAGAAACAGTACTAAAAGTGGGTTGGTTGCTTATGCAGGACGCTTGAACCACTATTGGTCATATCGCGTCAATGGGAGGAGGAAGGGAGAGTGGAGCCATGTCCCCGGGGGTAACCCCCTACTCTTTACGAAGAAAGATATGGGATCTTTATCACGCGACCACACCAACATGGCCACAGCGGGGCTCGAACCACACGTCGTGAGGCACAGTACTAAAAGTATCTCAAAATTATGATGCATAGGTTTTCTTTGTCTCTTTGAGTCTGTAAAACAACAAGTTCAGAGATATAATACACTTATTTGTTCCTATCGTCCTATATATAGAACGTTCAAGTTTGAGCTACGTGCTGAAGTGTAACACATAAATAAAACCCGTCATGTTTATTCTAGATATCACTAGCAAATTTTGCGTTGCTCAGAAATTCCTCAATTGGCATGGGACATTTGACATTCACCGAAGTTTTTGCTGGAGGCATCCACTGTCAGGAATGTAACCAACAACTTACTCAAGCACGTATTAATGTTTCTGTTTATGGTGTTTTTTTCTGATATTATATAGCGAATCGAATGTACTTTGTCAGCTCTGAAATACAAAATTAGACTATGGGAACTTTCATCGTTCTGCCGGTTGTCCTAAATATAGAACGCTAGGAGCGAGAGGTCACGTGTATGTCTCGCAATGGCCTGTCATTACTTTAAAATTAGGCGAGTGCCAGGGCCTGTCGCGGACTGTTGGGCCCCGTACTTTGCTTACACATTATCTGTTTCACTAATTTGTGAAAAATATTGTTCAGGGAGGGGAGAAGATAGTCTGCTTGGGGGGGAGAGGGGTAAGGACGGAGGGAGCGCTTTGTTGCCAATCGCGAAGGATATCCTATCCATATTGAACTGGTTATCCAATAGTTACTGTGGGCACAACGAGGTACATTTATCGAAGTAAGCAGTGACTTTTTATATTGATGCATTATATTTATGTGGATAGCCCGCGCCCGGAGCCATAGCCAGGCGCACGGAGCCATAGTCCAGTGCAGGGAGCCATAGTCCAGTGCACGGAGCCATAGCCCACGCCCGGAGTCATAGCACAGCGCACTGAGCAATAGTCCGGAGTAAAAGTCCCGAGCCATAGCCCGCGCCCGGAGCCACGACCCCCGCCCGGAGCCACGACCCCCGCCCGGAGCCAAAGTTCAGCAAATCCATAGCCCTGACCCATAGCCCGGAGCCATAGCCCGGAGCCATAGCCCGGAGCCATAGCCCGCTCCCGGAACCATAACTTGGAGCCTGGAGCACTAGTCCAGCATATAGAGTCATAGCCCCCACCAGGAGACGTAGCCCGGAGCCACAGCCCGGAGCCATAGCCCGGCAACCAGAGCCACAGCCCTCGCCCGGAGCCATAGTTCAGCGCTCAGAGCAATAGTCCAATGCGGGGATCCATGACCCGCGCCCGGCACCTGGAGCTATAGTCCAGCGCAAGGCGCCCTAGCCCGTGCTCGGAGCGATAGCCCGAAGCCGTAGCCGCACCCGGAGCAATAGTCCAGCGCACGGACCCATAGCCGGCGCCCAAAGTCATAATTCAGCGCATGAAGTCATATCCCACTCCCGGAGTCATAGCCCAGTCCCGGAGTCATAGCCCGCCCCCGGAGCCATAGTCCAGCATACGGAGCCTGTATAGCCCAATCCCGGAGTCATAGCCCGCCCCGGAGTCAAAAAAACTTTGTCGACGCGGTCTATGCCTAGGCATTAATGGGTTAAGTAGGTCTAAGAGCGTAATTTTGTTTTATAGATTGTAAAACATATATACAATATTGTACTCAACAACTGACTTTTTTTTCAGAATTGCAGTTTTTGACTGTATAGTCTAGTTGATATCGAAAGCGTTCAAATAAGTATCCTCCAGAGACTCTGTCATGAATTTCAGTGTCTATTTTGGTTGCCTTTTAATCACAAATTTCAGTATCTAATTTAGATGCCTATTTTACCACAAATTTCGGAGACGTAGTTTTTTTAAACTTCAATTTCGTTAAAATATCCAGTTTAAAATGATATTCCGCAAACGATTTATAATTTCCGAAAGTAATTCACCGTTGTAAGGGTCGTTTTAACTGTTTATTATAAGAGGTACGTTGTCTCGCGATAGGACACCGTGGCAAGGTTCGAGGAGCTCCTCAGAGATAACGCTACCGCATATTCTATGAGTGTTAAAGTTTTTTGTACTTTACATCGAATCACAAGGTGTGATGGCTGTTTGTTAATTTGATAGGTGGTATTTTAATAAAGCCAAAACAATAGCCACATGTTGAGTTTTTAAAACGACAGATACTGAATAGTTCGATTAAATAAGAGAGAAATAAGAAAAAATTGCAGAGCATAATCCACACTTTTACTCTATGCCTTAATTAAAGAAAGTAAAAAAAAGGCCGCACCGCTCGAAAAATCATCCATCGCTCCTGTTATAAAGGTGCCATAAAAAAAACCTTTCTAATGGCTTTTCCCCATACAGTAATCCGCAGTACCCGCGAAATTTATTTTTTTCGTCAATGAATGTGGACTAAGTACATTTCTATTCGTCGAAAAGTAAATTCTTAAATTGTTCATTGCCTACATCGGTCAATTTATATAACTGCGAACATTCCGCATACTCTTGTAGAGAAACCCATTTCAACGAGTTTATTGCAAATATTATTTCAAATCTATATGATATTAAATATGCTATTACAACATGTAAAACTCCTACCCGGTGGGGCCGTGAGACCTAATAGGCCGATTTGTCGTAAAATCACAGACTATAGGTTTTAAGATAGTTCTTCAAATACTGACCAGATTTGTCGGTGAAAATATTGTTTCTATATAGCCTATGGAGAAATGAACGCACAACCGTACGATTGGCGGTCTGATGCTCTGCCGCTCAGCACGCATTCTAGCGACACATCCCCGCCGTATTTGTTATTTAATTATAGCACCTTTTAGAACAGGCAAATTTTGCGGTTTAAATAGAAATTTATAAGAAAACAGAAATTAAAACGTCCAATGAATTTATCGGGACACAGACAAACGTGATTTACATTGTTAACATCATGACCAATTATAATTGTTTCTTTGTTAAAATGCTTCGCGCCGCTAAAGTATGTTATTATATTGCTCCATAGTTGTATAATGAGTTTACTAATTAACCACACCCGACCAGCCTCGCTTTCGTTTTAATTATATTTTTCTTCACTTTGTGTTCCAAATCTTTTTCAATAAATGACTGTGCGTTATCGCCTATTCTCGGGTCCCGGTGGTTTTGCTGTAAGGAGGTATAAAGAGACCTAACGATGCTTCGTCTCGAGACTTGGACGGGACGTTCTGATCCTTGCTTCCTCCCGCTGCCACCGAGCGCAGCCGCCGCGCGCAACCGCGTGCGTTATGACTGATTCAGAAAATCCACTTTTTGGGTGACTACTTATGTATTTTTAACCCGATAATCGCTCGACAAATCTTCCACTTAGCGCTAAGTCTAGTGGCGTAGCCTAAGTGGCGATTATGAATACGGCACCTGCTCAATAACGTAGAAGGCCAACACTCGGGGCTTGATGTGTCCATAAGTGTCCCGCGCCTAAAATTTGACTGCCTGCTGTGGCTTAATTTGAAGGAGTAATTCAAGTCAACTTATCGACCATAACAGCACTTATATGTTTTGACACCAGCCACGAAACAGGCCTTGATATGACACAGAAAAACATATTTTTATGACTTATAGGCCTATGTTTGTTGTTATATATCGATTTCTCGCGGCCACAACTAAATCCGTTGCTTTTTAAAGTAATAACTTTATGGATAAGATGCAATAAAAGTTTACATATACAAGATGACAAGGGTGATCTCTATTTTATTTCCAGTGTTAATTATGCCTGTTTGAATTTCGACTTGGACTAAGATAATATTCACCTGCGATTTGTTTAGCGCATAGAGAGAAAGAACTACATATCTACGAAGACGCTTTCTTTTTTTCTGATAACAGTTCGAGCTGCGTGATCTCAAATTGGGGGGTGGGGGGGTAGAGGGCAAATCACGCAACTCAAGAGTCGTTATCGGTTCACGGAGATAATTAAACCGTTATCCCGAATCACGCTGATCATTGCTTAGTTTTTAGGCGGTGTTCAACTACATCTTAAACAGGCGCAGGTCCTCGTCGATGTAATCAGGGTCGTCTTGGTTACGGGGGTGAGGGAAGTGCGCGTTAATTCCCAAGTCACGTAGCTCTAGGTGCGACTTGCCCAGTTTTCGAATAGTTGAATTAGTCAATAACGAGAGCTGAGGATATGGCTATTCCCGAATCACGAGGAAAATCTTTCAATTTCTTTTGCCAAATCACGCGAAATTAATTAACGTGCCCCCTTGCCCCCCCCCCCCCCCCTCCACGTTCTGGTGTGTTGACCAGGGAACAATTGCTATTTTTCAAAAAGCTGATAAAGATTGGCCCGTTTAGGCATAAAAAACAGGCCGCAGAACATTGCGAAGTAAATGTGCACTCTGTTAAGAAGACGAAGCGAATACGTTCGCGCGCTTTAACAAAAGTAGGTGTGAAATAGAAAACGAATGCAGATTGAAAGAGAAAAACAGATCCTGCAGGGACAAAATTTAAGTGCACTTTTAATTTTGCAATGATAAATCGTCATGTTAACAGGTATGATAATTGTGTGTGTGTGACATTACTTAGTAACGCAATGCGGGGTTTAGAAGAGTTTCACGGCAAAGGTTCCCCTCCCCACCTGTCACCCCCAAAATCCGCTCAAAAGAGGGTATCTTACTTCCAAAATCCGCTCGGAATATCTTTGTTACATTGATGTCACATATACTGCTCCATATATGTGTACTCGCTCGGTATATTCTTTTTTTCTCGGCAAATAACCCTCTCTATGGACACGCATTGTCAGAGTCGCACACTCTTCGCCACTTTTCGTGACAAATGTCCCCTCTATAGGGATATCTTTTATCACAAAAGTCCGCTCTCAAGAGGCATCAACAGATTTGTATAATAATGCCGCCCCCCCCCCACCCCCACCCACCACCATCACCACCACCCTACCGGTGTTTACTCAGCTTCAGTTCAGTTCAAAGCTAAATTCAAAAAGTCACGTTTCGGCCCATATTTTCCTCGAATTTGCCGTGACCGTTCTAAAACCACTGCCAGGAGTAAGCATGCATGACCGGGCAATTTTAATGATAACAAACTTACGTCTGTACTGCCATGTTACCTTTTTTTTACGATTCAGAGAATCGACTCCGTTGGCAATTCGGACGGTGGGGGGTGGGGTGGGGGGGGACTATTATACAAATATGGTAATACCTGAGAGAGCGTACATTTCTAATGACAAAGATACCCCTATCCCCGAGCGGGTCTTTACCCCACGGAACCCTCCCCACCCCAGCATCTTGTAAGTACCCCATCCCAGCAGGTTTTCGGCAGACACACTGTCGCAAATATACCAAAGGACTGAACATGAAATTATTCCCCTCCTACCCCCGGTCGTCAAGGAAAGGCCGGGTCGTCAATTTGGTGGACCGGTGGCAAGTTTCCGGTGAACCCCTCCCCGTTTGAAATTCCTGGAACCGCCCACTCGGAGGGGGTATTTTTCGTGGCAAACCGCTCTATGAACGCACAATTAAGCATCTAGTGGCACGCGCGAACCCCCCCCCCCCCCCCAACAGATTCGTATAACAACATACATTTATCATTCGCCTTATTCACGGAATCGCCATATTGACGCCAAAACGAGGCTGTACCTGCAAACACAAACTGCGTGACTCGCCCAACGCGTGAAATCTAACGGGAGACACTGCTGCGGGTTCGCTGCGAAATAGCTCCCGGGTGATGTCAGTAATAAAATGACCGATTTCAGGCAGATGAATAGGGTGTGTGTGTTCTGGAGCAAGTACATGTGAAAAAGAAGGGTCTTTTGGGGAGAGTATTTCTATATTTGAAAAAAGTGCGGTATTTCTCGCGGCATGCAGCAAGGGTCAATTGACATGAAAGCCCCCCTATATTTTTTAACTCGCTTTCCACGTCAGCTAGGATCTTTGTGCTGTGACATATTAGTCTATGGACCTACTATTGTTTTTGCTTTTATTATGAGTATTTTTTATTGAGTATTGAGTGAATCCTATGACCCGGACATTCTTTGCCTACTAACTTACTCATGATAGACCCACGTGAAATGGCACGATAGGCCTATAGCCTTACAGGCTGAAAGTGCCGTTAAACCCAAATCAAACCACGTGAAAACTTGTGCACACAAGCGTTGTTGAACCCCGTGTTTTACCCGGGGAGGTATAACGTTGGGTAAATGGAATTATGCTGACATTTTATCTCATGAAAGGACCAATGTGGCAATAACTCTACCCCCGCCCCCCCCCCCCCCCCACCCCTCCATGCACATATTGATTGACTGTGCCTGTGCCGTTGCATGAACTAATTGGTCTAATCTTAAAACAGCGATGACCACTTTTATGGGAAAATGTGGTTGTTGCACGAAATGCAGGGAAAAATACAATTGCGCCCCCCTCGAGAATTGAACGCACGACCCAGTATCAAAAGGGAAGCGGTCTACCGACTGAGCTACGCGGTCTTCAACCTAACGCGATGTGTTTCAGTGCGTCTTATTGTACCTCCAGAACCATTCCCTGCAAAGTTTGTAATAAAAACACCATTAACGTTTGATTTAATTTACCGTTAACTTTCCAATGGACAAATCAACATATGGACCTTAGCTCTCTTCCACTAAGCAGATAAGCTCTGTTGAAGTGATAGCATCCCATTGCTGGTCGGGGATACCCCCAGCTGGAGGGGGTCACCCGTTCCGTGTGGCATATAATAATTAATGTGACTTAAGAACTATGTGCCATGTTAAAAAGGCAAAGCATTGCGGCAGTATTGATCAGGCGGTACACAAGCAAACATAGTTTCCTCAAATGAGATAAAAGACATGTAGCAAAGATATGCATTTAACAACATTCAACTCTAATCGATTGCGCACTATATTTGTAACAGTCACATTATTTATTCAGGCGATGAGTACCTGAATAATTGAATTAAATTTAAGTCATTTAATAATAATAATATATTTTAGTCATTGACCCGCTCTACGTTGCATTTCAATACCAACCCCCCACTGGGCTATCGAGATGGCCCTTCCATTTCCGGTTCCCATTAACAGTTACATGATCATATCTGAAGGGTGCTTTGGTGTAAAAAGCTTTCTGCAGTCACATACATGTACTGCCCACGCTGTGCGAATTCAATAACGAAAGCGAAAATACTCGGGTGTTCGATATAAGTATATGTAACGGTTAATAGTATGGGCCTGGAATGGGGGTCCAGTGACTAGTGTCGATTTCTCAACATTCTCAGTGTGGAAAGAGGATTTTCACGACTTTCCGTGTCGTTTCATGTCTAAGTTCAGTGGGGTTTTTTTTTTTTTTTCAGATCCTCGGTGTCGCAAAATGTCGAATGTCGATTCGTCAAATATGCCTGTTTCGCGTGTCGCCATTTACCCCTTCCAAACCCCAAGTGTGGGACAGAATAAGATATTTAAAGCTTTATTTAACATTTTAAATATACCTTTATGGGGGATCGACTCACTATTATACCCACCATTTGATTCTTTGCTGAACAAATAAAATACGGACAAGAGAGTGTATTGAAGAAGCGTTTATGCTGATTAAATAGATAACGAAACCCCGGGCCTGTTTCATTCACTGCGCAAATGAAGGTGGGTTGGGTGGTGGGGTTAAAAAGTCTAAGTTGGTCCACACCTAAATGGGGTATTTGCGTTCCTCGGGATTGGGCTTTTCATTTCACCGTGAACTGGAAATGATGAAAATATTTTTCGTGAACTGAGAACTGGGAATGCGGTATTAGCCGACCGCTGTAATCAAGGATTTTCATTAATCGTGAACTGGGAATTTTAATATTAAATAACCGTGAATCGGGAAAACGGCAATTTAGTACCGTGTATCCGCCCTTCCATTGCATGCGGAATGGTTCTGCTTTGAATTCTTCGGGACCTGGGAATACAGACATATATTCTTCGTGATCTGGGAAGACGACCTCTCCTTGCCCCCACCCAGTAAATTCCCTCACCCACCATTGGATCCGTTAGTTGGTTCTTCCGGCCACCATTTTCCCGCAAACGGAACGACCGAATTGATCCCAATAGATTCAGTTCTCACAAGCTGTGAAAACGCGCCACTTTCGCTTCCACTCGAATGCGAGTTTGTACGAACCTTCTCACAAAACTGCCCAGTCGAGCACGTTGTTAGTTTTTGTTTGGTGTCATTTGAACGTGACGTAGCGCCACTGGCGAGTGTTCCGGAGCGACCGCAGTAATTGCCTCTGGAGTCACTCTGGTTTTAGATGGATCGGCCAAGGCCCGCTTGAATAAGTCAACACCAGAATGGTTTAGTCAAGACACCAGCAATATACCACTGAGATACCAGGGCGGCATACGCTGCTTGAACAGATAGAACAATGTGGCGTTGGGTGTGCTACGTATAAACATAACTGCTTGGTATATACAGTGTGTATAATTCGCCATGCTGCTGAGACACCACTGCATGGCCCGTACAGGAAACCGCCGAGGCTGAATATATCGCCCTCGACCAGGATATTAACTGGGCTCAAATATTCGACATTTCGAGCTTACGGGCCTAGGTCTATGGTTAGACCACGAACCGGTGGCGTTCCCGGTTAGGGTCACGCCGTACACTCTGGCTGGAAGTCTACGGTGGGGTTTGGTTATCAGTTGGAAACACCGGATTCGGCTCAGGTCCGTGCACATTGTATTACCGGAGAGCCAAGCTAGCCAAGCTGCCGGTGGGGAATACAGCGTTATTTTGAATCATGGACTTTTACTCACGTACATGCCGTTAAACGGAGTTAAGAGATTTCCTGGCACACTCAGGTGGGATGAAATTGCGTAGTACGTAATCGTAATCGATTACTTTTATATTACTTGTAATCGTATCGTAATCGTAATTATGACATGTCCAGGTAATCGTTATCGTAATCGTAATTACGACCTGTTCAGTTAATCGTTATCGTAATCGTAATTATGACCTGTCCAGTTAATCGTTATCGTAATAGTAATTATGATATGATGAGGTGACCGTTATCGTAATCGATTGCATTTACAATGACAATGACCCCTTGCCTGGAACGAACCCACAACCTGCTGGTCTGCAGCTCAAACTGCTTTGGCTACCATCTGAGCTAGAGAGCTAGATACGCTCCCTTCCTCGGTAAGGGCGGATAGAGACTGGGCACGTACTGGGCACAGGGGACACCCCTGGCCCGGTCAGTGTACGCAGGGTGGGGGGGGGGGGGCAGAGTACATGATGGACTTATATAAGAGCCGATATACCCCCACCCCCGGTATAAGATTGGTTTGGAATAAAACGGAATTTGTTTGTCTCTGGTTTTTCAGAAAAATGCCACAGTCCCGGACACGTGTTTTAAAGGCATAAAGGCTCAGTCCAGATTACTGAGATATGGAGCATTGAAGGAATCACAAGTTGTGGGCATTACAACTGTGGACATTACAACTGTGCACATTACAGCTGTGAAAATTACAACTGTGAACATTACAGCTGTGGATATTACATCTATGAACATTACAACTGTGGATATTACATCTGTGAACATTACAACTGTGGACATTACATCTGTGAACATTACAACTGTGGTCATTACAGTTGTGGACATTACAGCTGTGGGCATTACAGATGTGGACAATACAGCTGTGGACATTACAGCCGCGGACATTACAGCTGCGGACATTACAGCTGTGGACATTACAGCTGTGGACATTACAGCTGTGGACATTACAGCCGTGGACATTACAGCTGTTGACATCACCCCCGAGACGAGATTAGGACGACGTGTCCAATGGCTGCGTGGCGCGTGGTTTGCTGGTGGTGGGCTGGCCTCACACTGGCAGGGTGGGTGGTCGAGACCCGAGGGTCCCCGCCCTGTGCCGGAGACCCCCAGCCGACCCTCTGCCCCGCCCCCTGCGCCTGCTGCCTGACGCCCGCCACTAACACCCTCACCGTCGACTGCAACAGCGCACTTAACGTGACGCGTCTGGATGAGGCCCTGGACGCCATGCTGAAGGCGTGGCCGGCGATGACGTCACTCGCGGTGACGCGTACCCCGCTGCACGATCTGGAGTCGCTGGACTTCTGCCGCGTGCCACACCTCACATCACTGATGTTGGACGACAATAAGCTAACTTCACTGGGCGATGGTCGGCTGCGATGTCTGACGTCACTCGTCACCCTGAGCGCTGCCGGAAACAAGTTGACCGCCATCGGCGAGGGCTCCATGTCCGGCCTGGACCATCTTTCCGGCCTTGACCTTCGCCACAACGCCATCGCCGTTATCAACCCCAGGGCGTTGACCGGGCTGCGTGACGTCACATCCATCCAGCTGGCCGACAACAAGCTGGAGTCTCTGGACACCTGGCCGATGCATCTCTTCACATCAGGCGCCCCCTTGTGGCGAGAGATTGACTTTCAATCGAACCAGATCGCTAGCTCTACCAACGAGCTAGCTTGGACCTACTCCTGTCGGATGCCGGTGGCAAGAGGGTATCTGAATCTCGAGGCCAACTACGTAAGACATATGACGGATATTTATAAGGGCTGGGGTTTATATGAGGACCTCACTGTTATCTGCCTCTTCCGAAATGACAGCTTTCGCGTAAGTTTCTTGTACAACCAGCTGAAATGCGACTGCGTGGACTTTCAAATATACAAATATCTGAAATTGACGAAAAAAGCAACTTTGGCAGATCGGCTGCAATGTGCGGCCCCCGAGGAACTGTACAGTGACAAAGTGATGACCATACCTATGTCTGAATTTGTTTGTCACGTCACTGCAAACTGTACTTCCGGGTGTGATTGCGTAGAGCAGCCGTCCAACGCCACGTACCACATAAACTGTGAGAACCAAGAGTTGCAAGCCCTTCCCGAGACGGTGCCTACCACGCTCACCGGGTTCTATGGATACACCTTCAAATACCGACTGCTGTTCTCCGGTAATGATTTAGAACGTCTCGAGAGCCGACCTTATTATAGGGACAGCTACCACGCTGACTTCAGCCACAACAAGATTGTTGCCATGGACGAGCACGTGCTTCGCGAGCTGTTGCTAATCCCTCACGTCTTCCTCGACAACAACCTGCTGCGGGAACTGCCAGAGGCCGTGGTCGCCATGGACTTGAGGAGGCTGAGGACACTGGGGCTGCACCGCAACCCGTGGCTGTGCGACTGTGGGCATCGGTGGATGAAGGCCTGGCTGGCCAACGTGACGGACAAGCTGGCGGTGCCAGAGGCCGTGCAGTGCGCCTCCCCCGAGCGGCTCAGAGGCATGGCCATCGTCCAAGTCCCGGATGACAACTTCTGTTCGGACCCCGAGCACGACCGCCTGGTGCGGATGGTGGTGGCGGTGGTGTGCAGCGTGGTGGCCATTGCGACCGTGGTGGCTGTTCCCGCCGTGACCATCTACTACCGGAGGGTCTGGGTGTACGCCAGGTTCAAGTGGCACCCCTTCAACTTGGACGAGTGCGAGGTCGAGGGCAAGGACCACGACGTGTTCGTGTCGTACGCCAACGAGGACGAGGCCTGGGTGTTGGTGCTCATCACCGCCCTGCAGGACGCCGGCTACGGCACGCTCTTCCACAGGAGGGACTTCCTCGGGGGCAACTCCATCGTGCGCAACGTGGGCCTGGCGCTGGAGCGCAGCAAGCGCACGCTGTGCATCCTCACCGAGCACTTCGCCGCCAGCACCGACTGCATGTACGAGTTCAACGAAGCGCTGAGCGGGGACGTGCAGGACGGCCACCACCGCCTCATCGCCGTCGTCAAGGGCCGCCTGGATGTCCTCCGCCGCGAAAATAGCCTCCGGCGCTACCTGCAACACTTCACCTACATCGAGGCCGACAGTCCTCACTTCGCCAGTAACCTCCTCTACTCACTGCCGATCAACAAGGCGGGGCCCAGACCGCACCACCGCCGTGTGTGGGCGCGCGGCCCAGCGGCCTTAGGACCCGCCAATGGCGATCCCCTTGACGTTGGTTTCAACAATGGCCATATCGGTGATACACCAGTGAACGATTGTGATCATAACCTTGACGATCATGGCGGTGCTGACTACTGTAGCCTTGACGACGCTGACCAGCAACATCTCATACCCTGATCGACGGTATGCCTCCCCCCATCCTACCCCCTGATCGCGTTGTAATGCCGGTTGTGACCTGCGGAAATGTCAACCATGCGGGTTGCAACTGATTGCCCCCTTTATTATATGCCGTACGGTGCCGGTATGATAGATACAAGGTGGGACACGATACTCCATGTGATCATACAGCCATTATGATAGATACACTGGGGGACACGATACTGTACGTGTTTGTACGGTGCCATTATGATAGATAAAAGTGGGGACACTATACTACATATTATGAAAGCTAACAGAGTAAATTGTCTCCTTGTAAATCAAAACTGACAATACATCGCGTTGTCCCCTGTAAGCCAAGGCTCAAGTGCAAGTAGTTCACTGACAATACATCGCGTTGTCCTCTGTAAGCCATGGCTCAAGTGCAAGTTGTTCGCTGACAATACATCGCGTTGTCCTCTGTAAGCCATGGCTCAAGTGCAAGTTGTTCACTGACAATACATCGCGTTGTCCTCTGTAAGCCATGGCTCAAGTGCAAGTAGTTCACTGACTACATAGCGTTGTCCTCTGTAAGCCGTGGCTCAAGTGCAAGTTGTTCACTGACAATACATCGCGTTGTCCTCTGTAAGCCATGGCTCAAGTGCAAGTTGTTCACTGACAATACATCGCGTTGTCCTCTGTAAGCCATGGCTGAAGTGCAAGTTGTTCGCTGACAATACATCGAGTTGTCCTCTGTAAGCCATGGCTCAAGTGCAAGTTGTTCACTGACAATACATCGCGTTGTCCTCTGTAAGCCATGGCTCAAGTGCAAGTAGTTCACTGACAATACATCGCGTTGTCCTCTGTAAGCCATGGCTCAAGTGTAAGTTGTTCACTGACAATACATCGCGTTGTCCTCTGTAAGCCATGGCTCAAGTGTAAGTTGTTCACTGACAATACATCGCGTTGTCCTCTGTAAGCCATGGCTCAAGTGCAAGTTGTTCTCTGACAATACATCGCGTTGTCCCCTGTAAGCCATGGCTCAAGTGCAAGTTGTCCGCTGACAATACATCGCGTTGTCCTCTGTAAGCCATGGCTCAAGTGCAAGTTGTTCACTGACAAAACATCGCGTTGTCCTCTGTAAGCCATGGCTCAAGTGCAAGTAGTTCACTGACAATACATCGCGTTGTCCCCTGTAAGCCATGGCTGAAGTGCAAGTTGTTCACTGACAATACATCGCGTTGTCCTCTGTAAGCCATGGCTCAAGTGCAAGTTGTTCACTGACAATACATCGCGTTGTCCTCTGTAAGCCATGGCTCAAGTGCAAGTTGTTCTCTGACAATACATCGCGTTGTCCCCTGTAAGCCATGGCTCAAGTGCAAGTTGTCCGCTGACAATACGTCGCGTTGTCCTCTGTAAGCCATGGCTCAAGTGCAAGTTGTTCACTGACAATACATCGCGTTGTCCTCTGTAAGCCATGGCTCAAGTGCAAGTAGTTCACTGACAATACATCGCGTTGTCCTCTGTAAGCCATGGCTCAAGTGCAAGTTGTTCACTGACAATACATCGCGTTGTCCTCTGTAAGCCATGGCTCAAGTGCAAGTAGTTCACTGACAATACATCGCGTTGTCCTCTGTAAGCCATGGCTCAAGTGCAAGTTGTTCACTGACAATACATCGCGTTGTCCTCTGTAAGCCATAGCTCAAGTGCAAGTTGTTCGCTGACAATACATCGCGTTGTCCCCTGTAAGCCATAGCTCCAGTGCAAGTTGTTCGCTGACAATACATCGCGTTGTCCTCTGTAAGCCGTGGCTCAAGTGCAAGTTGTTCTCTGACAATACATCGCGTTGTCCCCTGTAAGCCATGGCTTAAGTGCAAGTTGTTCGCTGACAATACATCGCGTTGTCCTCTGTAAGCCATGGCCCAAGTGCAAGTTGTTCACTGACAATACATCGCGTTGTCCCCTGTAAGCCATGGCTCAAGTGCAAATTGTTCACTGACAATACATCGCGTTGTCCCCTGTAAGCCATGGCTCAAGTGCAAGTAGTTCACTGACAATACATCGCGTTGTCCTCTGTAAGCCATGGCTCAAGTGCAAGTTGTTCGCTGACAATACATCGCGTTGTCCTCTGTAAGCCATGGCTCAAGTGCAAGTTGTTCACTGACAATACATCGCGTTGTCCTCTGTAAGCCATGGCTCAAGTGCAAGTAGTTCACTGACAATACATCGCGTTGTCCTCTGTAAGCCATGGCTCAAGTGCAAGTTGTTCACTGACAATACATCGAGTTGTCCTCTGTAAGCCATGGCTCAAGTGCAAGTTGTTCACTGACAATACATCGCGTTGTCCTCTGTAAGCCATGGCTCAAGTGCAAGTTGTTCGCTGACAATACATCGCGTTGTCCTCTGTAAGCCATGGCTCAAGTGCAAGTTGTTCACTGACAATACATCGCGTTGTCCTCTGTAAGCCATGGCTCAAGTGCAAGTTGTTCACTGACAATACATCGCGTTGTCCTCTGTAAGCCATGGCTCAAGTGCAAGTTGTTCACTGACAATACATCGCGTTGTCCTCTGTAAGCCATGGCTCAAGTGCAAGTTGTTCACTGACAATACATCGCGTTGTCCTCTGTAAGCCATGGCTCAAGTGCAAGTTGTTCTCTGACAATACATCGCGTTGTCCCCTGTAAGCCATGGCTCAAGTGCAAGTTGTTCTCTGACAATACATCGCGTTGTCCCCTGTAAGCCATGGCTCAAGTGCAAGTTGTCCGCTGACAATACATCGCGTTGTCCTCTGTAAGCCATGGCTCAAGTGCAAGTTGTTCACTGACAAAACATCGCGTTGTCCTCTGTAAGCCATGGCTCAAGTGCAAGTAGTTCACTGACAATACATCGCGTTGTCCCCTGTAAGCCATGGCTGAAGTGCAAGTTGTTCACTGACAATACATCGCGTTGTCCTCTGTAAGCCATGGCTCAAGTGCAAGTTGTTCACTGACAATACATCGCGTTGTCCTCTGTAAGCCATGGCTCAAGTGCAAGTTGTTCTCTGACAATACATCGCGTTGTCCCCTGTAAGCCATGGCTCAAGTGCAAGTTGTCCACTGACAATACATCGCGTTGTCCTCTGTAAGCCATGGCTCAAGTGCAAGTAGTTCACTGACAATACATCGCGTTGTCCTCTGTAAGCCATGGCTCAAGTGCAAGTTGTTCACTGACAATACATCGCGTTGTCCTCTGTAAGCCATGGCTCAAGTGCAAGTAGTTCACTGACAATACATCGCGTTGTCCTCTGTAAGCCATGGCTCAAGTGCAAGTTGTTCACTGACAATACATCGCGTTGTCCTCTGTAAGCCATAGCTCAAGTGCAAGTTGTTCGCTGACAATACATCGCGTTGTCCCCTGTAAGCCATAGCTCAAGTGCAAGTTGTTCGCTGACAATACATCGCGTTGTCCTCTGTAAGCCATGACTCAAGTGCAAGTTGTTCTCTGACAATACATCGCGTTGTCCCCTGTAAGCCATGGCTTCAGTGCAAGTTGTTCGCTGACAATACATCGCGTTGTCCTCTGTAAGCCATGGCTCAAGTGCAAGTTGTTCACTGACAATACATCGCGTTGTCCCCTGTAAGCCATGGCTCAAGTGCAAATTGTTCACTGACAATACGTCGCGTTGTCCTCTGTAAGCCATGGCTCAAGTGCAAGTTGTTCGCTGACAATACATCGCGTTGTCCTCTGTAAGCCATAGCTTAAGTGCAAGTTGTTCGCTGACAATACATCGCGTTGTCCTCTGTAAGCCATAGCTTAAGTGCAAGTTGTTCACTGACAATACATCGCGTTGTCCTCTGTAAGCCATGGCTCAAGTGCAAGTTGTTCACTGACAATACATCGCGTTGTCCTCTGTAAGCCATAGCTTAAGTGCAAGTTGTTCGCTGACAATACATCGCGTTGTCTTCTGTAAGCCATGGCTCAAGTGCAAGTTGTTCACTGACAATACATCGCGTTGTCCTCTGTAAGCCATAGCTTAAGTGCAAGTTGTTCGCTGACAATACATCGCATTGTCCTCTGTAAGCCATAGCTCAAGTGCAAGTTGTTCGCTGGCAATACATCGCGTTGTCCCCTGTAAGCCATGGCTCAAGTACAAGTTGTTCACTGACAATACATCGCGTTGTCCTCTGTAAGCCATAGCTTAAGTGCAAGTTGTTCGCTGACAATACATCGCGTTGTCCTCTGTAAGCCATGGCTCAAGTGCAAGTTGTTCGCTGACAATATATCGCGTTTTCCTCTGTAAGCCATAGCTCAAGTGCAAGTTGTTCGCTGGCAATACATCGCGTTGTCCCATGTAAGCCATGGCTCAAGTGCAAGTTGTTCACTGACAATACATCGCGTTGTCCTCTGTAAGCCATGGCTGAAGTGCAAGTTGTTCGCTGACAATACATCGCGTTGTCCTCTGTAAGCCATGGCTCAAGTGCAAGTTGTTCGCTGACAATATATCGCGTTGTCCTCTGTAAGCCATGGCTGAAGTGCAAGTTGTTCGCTGACAATACATCGCGTTGTCCTCTGTAAGCCATAGCTCAAGTGCAAGTTGTTCGCTGGCAATACATCGCGTTGTCCCATGTAAGCCATGGCTGAAGTGCAAGTTGTTCACTGACAATACATCGCGTTGTCCTCTGTAAGCCATGGCTCAAGTGCAAGTTGTTCGCTGACAATACATCGCGTTGTCCTCTGTAAGCCATGGCTCAAGTGCAAGTTGTTCACTGACAATACATCGCGTTGTCCTCTGTAAGCCATGGCTCAAGTGCAAGTTGTTCACTGACAATACATCGCGTTGTCCTCTGTAAGCCATGGCTCAAGTGCAAGTTGTTCGCTGACAATACATCGCGTTGTCCTCTGTAAGCCATAGCTTAAGTGCAAGTTGTTCACTGACAATACATCGCGTTGTCCTCTGTAAGCCATAGCTTAAGTACAAGTTGTTCGCTGACAATACATCGCGTTGTCCCCTGTAAGCCATGGCTTAAGTGCAAGTTGTTCTCTGACAATACGTCGCGTTGTCCTCTGTAAGCCATGGTTCAAGTGCAAGTTGTTCACTGACAATACATCGCGTTGTCCTCTGTAAGCCATGGCTCAAGTGCAAGTTGTTCACTGACAATACATCGCGTTGTCCTCTGTAAGCCATGGCTTAAGTGCGAAATGTTCACTGACGTCAGACTCTTGGAATCCATATAGGCCTACACGTTCAGCTATTGTCAAATGTGCGCGACAAGAATTAAAATTTGCAGAAATAGGTCTTATTTGTTAATTAGTTTGCACAATAATGACCTGACAGACTTAATATTCAACCATTGACGGCAGGAGAGAAAGGCCCTTGTGCCACTGACCAGGGCCACACATCATATGCACTAGCCGTTCGCGCGCAAACTTGCAGGTATAGCCTCGTTCTCGCGTGGGAATTCCCAACATGTGAATAAGGCGAATGATCCGTAACCAAAATATGCGACTTTACTTTTCGTGTCTCTGCATATTTCGGTATTTTCGACCGAAAAACCCTGAATATATAGAACACCATTATGACGTCAAATGTCGTCATAACAACGGCCATTGTTTTCAGCATTGTTTCAACCCTTTGTTTCAACCTTTATTTTACTACTATAGGGGAAGTCGACGTCTCCCGCCCCCACCCCCCCCCCCCCCACCCTGGGTCCGCCCTTGGCCTGGGTGTGGCTTCCTGAATTTTTATAATAAAACGAAATGAAAATAAAACGGTATGTTTTTGAGTTTGTTTGTCATATCACGCATATTTTGTATCAAATATATAGATATATTTTGCTGTCAGTCATACGATAACAAAGATAATGGTGGAGTTAAGCGAAACAGTATTTCAAAATAACACGAGATCAAATTTCAAAGCGCTTCGACCACGCCTTTGACCTCGATCGCAGTTGTAATTAGCTAGCCCGGTAATTAAATTAAATTAAAGTCGATTAGATTCATTTTCATTTTCGCGTATGAAGGATAATTCCGGATTTTTTTTAAATTGGACGTGTGCATGAAGGAGGGATATAGCGTAAGCGGAACGCCGTCTTTTGAGAGATCTACAACCGCTGAAATCGGGAATCTAAAACTAAAATACAAATATCCCGGCATAAAACTATAAGACGGATTAAAGACCTGATTTACGAAAATCCAAATGTATCACCTCGTCTGCTGATAACATCGGAATAGCGCTATCGTGCATTGAGTTGTGAGGTCGGATTGCGAATAATGCTAATGTTCACAGATACTATTTCAGCCCTTTTTCGGTAACGATCGAAGCGTACGTTTTTTCACAAAAGGTGAAGGTTTTGACTGTTTTTGGGCGTAAACGAAACGCCCCCTGACGGGAGATCGACTATACGATTGAGTATTGAACCAGCTTTGTGTGGAACCAGCTTACAGCCACAGTCCTCACCCTCACAGCTGCACATTGGTCCAGCTCCACAGCTGACGGAAGTGAAAGAAGACTTGTTCTTCAGGAATAGATTTTTGCGACCTCATATAAGGTTCTATAAAGGTTTTTAGTACTCATTGATAACACAAGCACACATCGGCCAACATAGATAATCTACTCTATCAATGTGATGTTGACATTGGTTGATCAGTTGATACGACGTGGTCGCAGTATCTAAACTTCAGTGCATGGACTATGGCCATAGTCATAGACACTGATAGCTTTGACATCAAAACCCATACACAAGGACATATTAATAGTGTGGTCTGGAAGGATGTCAGGCATACGTCTACTGCTAAATCACCCTGGCCACTGTTGTGTACATCTTTGATGGAGGGGTGATTTAGCATTAGCATAAGTCAAGGGCTACACGTTCGGCTGTTAGAGCGTTAGGGGGTGAAAGAGGATGGAGTAGGGATGGGGGGTGTGATAGGTGTGCTAGGGTCTATAGACAGAACGGCTATACTACCAAAACAGCTGTATGGTCTCCCCACCTTTAGTATGGGTGGGGGAGGAGGTGGTGGGAGTTGAGAGCTTTAAATTGGAATCCTCAGATACCAGAAAGGCATGATTTATAAATGTATATAAAGTATTGCTTTGAAAAATCCTCAGATCATGTTTTTTGGGTTGAGTGTTTTTTAAAGAATGCCAATTAGTCCATTTTGATACCTCACCCCAGTGTGAGCCTCCCCTGCCTCCACTCCACCATTGCACACTATGCATATAGCCTGCCAATTAACCCGGCTTCTAGCTTCATACACCACCCCTCTCCACATCCCCATAGACTACCCCACCCACACTAACTCAAACGGCCGTTCTGGTAGTATGGCCATTCTGACCATACACCATGTGATAATATGTGTTGAGGAGGCATGGCTTGTGGTGGAGAATGCAAGGTGTGAATTGCAACTTGCATGACCATTACAAGCATAGAGCTGTGTAACTTCCACAGTTCTATGCTTGTAATGGTCATATAGCTCTATGGCTGGGTTATACTTTGGTGCACTAAGTGCTTTCCTCATAGCGTGCTCGCGTAAATTAAGGGTAGGCTTCACTTGCGTCAATGTGGTACCATGTCAGAGTCAGCAGTCAATTTATGGGATTTTCATTGGATGATTATTGTAGCGGTCATCATGTGAGAAAGTTTCTTTTAATTTCTCCTACCTCCCACTCCCCATTTATTTACTTAAAGTGTAGAGAGATTGTGCAGCCATTATAAAGCTTTAAAAATATACACCATCTATAGCAGTATTAATACTTGAATTGGGCGATTTGGGGCTAGATGTCACCAGGCCTGTCTCTATATCTCTGGGTGCCTTTAGAACCAATGTTGCAGCATTCAATTTACGACTTGTAATTCTAATTAGCCCATAACAAGGAGTGCATTCTGCTCCCAGATAAATTACTTTATAGACAGCTAGAATATATAATTTAATTGTGAAGACAAAAGTTACTTTTATAAACAAGTATTAATTTTCAGATGCGGCTAGTTATCCTTGATGACTATGATAAGGCTAGTGATTGGGCTGCTAGATATATTAAGAAGAGGATCCATGACTTCAAGCCTGGCCCAGATAATTATTTCACACTTGGTCTTCCCACTGGTACGTAAGTCTGTTTATGCCTGGATGGACTATGTATATATAACTTATATGTGTTAGGTTAGATAACTCTGTTACGCAAACATGTATATATGTGAATAATGTTTTGAACTACCGGTACCGGTATATGCCAGAAATATTGTTCTGGTACACCAGTATATCTTTTAAAAACCTTTTTTTATGACTTCTTTTTGATATTATAATATGATGTAAAATGATAGACATGAGTGAAATGATGACAAATACAATATCACACTGGCATTAAATTAATTATTGTCATGAGATATTCTATCAAATGGGATATCATAAGATATTATACCATCTTGTGCTTTTTATGTCTATTACCAATCTGTTATGACAAGTATTTGAGGCCTATTTCCTTGTTCTACCAGACCTGTATATGTTAGCCTTGCCAGTAATTCTTAGGGGGCTGGAAGTGCCCATTTTTCTAAATTTGCAGTGTTGCCATTCACTCAGACTTTCAAGAAACAAATGTATCTGTGTCAACTTTTGAAATGTTCAGTGTCTAAAAATTAATGTCAGGTGCTAAATTTTCAAAAATGGCAAAATTGTATGTAACCATGTACCCCTTCCATACCCCTTATCCTTGATCAAACAAATCTCAGCTAATGTGAGTTGGAGAAGCCTTTGCATATTATATAAGAAATTAAACAATATGTTAACAATGTCAAGAAAGCTTCTTCCCTTTTGTTTTATAGGCAGCACACCACTGGGAACATACAAGAAACTTATTGAATTTTACCAGAAAGACCAATTAACATTTAAATATGTAAAGACTTTCAACATGGATGAATATGTAGGTATGTTACATTCTGATGTCACTTTGTTGGGCAGCATTCATGTCTTTTTCATCCGAAGTCAACCTGAATGGTATGCTAAAGAAAATCAGGCTACCTATATATGCACCCCGCAGCATAATTACACATTATTGTCATGGTTGTCTATAATTATATTGTATTATTATCGCAAAGGAGAATATTGTTCCATACATGTTGTCCATTGAATATGCAATATTAAGAGTAAAAGTAAGAGTAAAATCGCACTACCTACATGCCGCAGAATAATGTCACATTTTTATCATGGTTTCCTATAATTATATTGTATAATTATTATGAAGGAGAATATTGCCCCATACATGTTGCCCATGTTGTATGTCTTGTTAAGGGTGTCTGTTTGTTTTGTATGTAAAGCCATTCCCCGGGACCACCCAGAGAGCTACCATTCCTTCATGTGGAACAATTTCTTCAAGCATATTGACATCGACCCAAGTAATGCTCACATCCTTGACGGCAACGCCTCCGACCTGCAAGAGGAGTGCGATCTCTTTGAGAAGAAGATCTCCGACGCGGGTGGTGTGGAGCTCTTCGTGGGAGGTAAGTCGTGCTGTAATACCGCTGTCAGGGCGGATCCAGTCGGGGGGTGGGGGGGGAGGGGCGACCGGGGAAAGTGAAATACGGAAATTGACGATTTTGCAAAAGTAATTAATTGCATCATAACGTAATCAGTGTAACTCCGGCTGCAGCTTTAAATAGGCAGTTTACGGTAAGTAATGCTGTAATGAGCTGTGTGCGGGAGGCTGTAATGACCGCTGTGTGTGTGAGAGACTGTAATGCCCGCTGTGTGTTTGAGAGACTGTAATGACCGCTGTGTGTTTGAGAGACTGTAATGACCGCTGTGTGTTTGAGAGACTGTAATGACCGCTGTGTGTTTGAGACTGTAATGACCGCTGTGTTTGTGGGAGGCTGTAATGACCGCTGTATTTGTGAGAGACTGTAATGACCGCTGTGTTTGTGGGAGGCTGTAATGACCGCTGTGTTCGTGGGAGGCTGTAATGACCGCTGTATTTGTGAGAGACTGTAATGACCACTGTGTTTGTGGGAGGCTGTAATGACCGCTGTGTTCGTGGGAGGCTGTAATGGCCGCTGTATTTGTGAGAGACTGTAATGACCACTGTGTTTGTGAGAGACTGTAATGACCGCTGTGTTTGTGGGAGGCTGTAATGACCGCTGTGTTTGTGGGAGACTGTAATGACCGCTGTGTTTGTGGCAGGCTGTAATGACCGCTGTATATGTGGGAGGCTGTAATGACCGCTGTATTTGTGAGAGACTGTAATGACCACTGTGTTTGTGGGAGGCTGTAATGACCGCTGTATTTGTGAGAGACTGTAATGACCACTGTGTTTGTGGGAGGCTGTAATGACCGCTGTGTTTGTGGGAGGATGTAATGGCCGCTGTATTTGTGAGAGACTAATGACCGCTGTGTTTGTGGGAGGCTGTAATGACCGCTGTATTTGTGAGAGACTGTAATGACCGCTGTGTTTGTGGGAGGCTGTAATGACCGCTGTATTTGTGAGAGACTGTAATGACCGCTGTGTTTGTGGGAGGCTGTAATGACCGCTGTGTTTGTGGGAGGCTGTAATGACCGCTGTGTTTGTGGGAGGCTGTAATGACCGCTCGATTTGTGAGAGACTGTAATGACCGCTGTGTTTGTGGGAGGCTGTAATGACCGCTGTGTTTGTGGGAGGCTGTAATGACCGCTGTGTTTGTGGGAGGCTGTAATGACCGCTCGATTTGTGAGAGACTGTAATGACCGCTGTGTTTGTGGGAGGCTGTAATGACCGC
The DNA here is from genome assembly GCA_964019135.1 of Arenicola marina. NCBI lineage: Eukaryota > Metazoa > Annelida > Polychaeta > Arenicolidae > Arenicola > Arenicola marina. The sequence continues at coordinate 29,159,716 of OZ025260.1, read as the reverse complement.
TGTGTTTGTGGCAGGCTGTAATGACCGCTGTATATGTGGGGAGGCTGTAATGACCGCTGTATTTGTGAGAGACTGTAATGACCGCTGTATTTGTGAGAGACTGTAATGACCGCTGTGTTTGTGGGAGGCTGTAATGACCGCTGTGTTTGTGGGAGGCTGTAATGACCGCTGTGTTTGTGGGAGGCTGTAATGACCGCTGTGTTTGTGGGAGGCTGTAATGACCGCTGTATTTGTGAGAGACTGTAATGACCGCTGTGTTTGTGGGAAGCTGTAATGACTGCTGTATTTGTGAGAGACTGTAATGACCGCTGTGTTTGTGGGAGGCTGTAATGACCGCTGTATTTGTGGGAGGCTGTAATGACCGCTGTATTTGTGAGAGACTGTAATGACCGCTGTATTTGTGGGAGGCTGTAATGACCGCTGTGTTTGTGGGAGGCTGTAATGACCGCTGTATTTGTGAGAGACTGTAATGACCGCTGTATTTGTGAGAGACTGTAATGACCGCTGTGTTTGTGGGAGGCTGTAATGACCGCTGTGTTTGTGGGAGGCTGTAATGACCGCTGTGTTTGTGGGAGGCTGTAATGACCGCTGTGTTTGTGGGAGGCTGTAATGACCGCTGTATTTGTGAGAGACTGTAATGACCGCTGTGTTTGTGGGAAGCTGTAATGACTGCTGTATTTGTGAGAGACTGTAATGACCGCTGTGTTTGTGGGAGGCTGTAATGACCGCTGTATTTGTGGGAGGCTGTAATGACCGCTGTATTTGTGAGAGACTGTAATGACCGCTGTATTTGTGGGAGGCTGTAATGACCGCTGTGTTTGTGGGAGGCTGTAATGACCGCTGTATTTGTGAGAGACTGTAATGACCGCTGTGTTTGTGGGAGGCTGTAATGACCGCTGTGTTTGTGGGAGGCTGTAATGACCGCTGTGTTTGTGGGAGGCTGTAATGACCGCTCTATTTGTGAGAGACTGTAATGACCGCTGTGTTTGTGGGAGGCTGTAATGACCGCTGTGTTTGTGGGAGACTGTAATGACCGCTGTGTTTGTGGCAGGCTGTAATGACCGCTGTATATGTGGGAGGCTGTAATGACCGCTGTATTTGTGAGAGACTGTAATGACCGCTGTGTTTGTGGGAGGCTGTAATGACCGCTGTATTTATGAGAGACTGTAATGACCGCTGTATTTATGAGAGACTGTAATGACCGCTGTGTTTGTGGGAGGCTGTAATGACCGCTGTGTTTGTGGGAGGCTGTAATGACCGCTGTATTTGTGAGAGACTGTAATGACCGCTGTGTTTGTGGGAGGCTGTAATGACCGCTGTGTTTGTGGGAGGCTGTAATGACCGCTGTATTTGTGAGAGACTGTAATGACCGCTGTGTTTGTGGGAGGCTGTAATGACCGCTGTAACCAATACACTCACACCCAGCTGACGTTGAGCAATGCGCTTCTGTGTGTTGCAGGAATTGGCCCAGACGGCCACATTGCCTTCAATGAACCCGGATCCAGCTTGGTGTCCAGAACGCGGGTCAAGTCTCTGGCGGTGGATACCATTGAGGCCAATGCACGTTTCTTCGATGGTGACGTCAGCAAAGTGCCCAAGTCGGCGCTAACTGTTGGCGTAGGAACTGTCATGGATGCTCGAGAAGTACGTTCTTGGTTCTTGGTTTTGCCGTATGGTTGGCCGGACCGTGCTGAATGAAAAGTTCGTGTAGTAATGTGGTAACTGTTCCACTTGTAAAAGCTGCAACACTCGATGTGATAGTGATGATCTTCAAGTTAAAATAGGGAACATTCATAGTTTAATCTGACTGTTTTTAACACGCTTGTAAAGGCATGGCGCTGAGATGAGGCAATGCTATGCCTCATCGCTTCTACCTCTTGGCTGATTTCTGGTTCTACCTCAGTGCTGTGTAGTTCTTGTTACAGGTCATGATTCTGGCTCTAGCTCAATGCTATGTTGTACCTGTTGCAGGTCACGATTCTGGCTCTAACTCAATGCTATGTTCTACTTGTTACAGGTCATGATTCTGATCACAAAAGCTCTGGCTATTACTCGGTGCTATGTTGTACTTGTTACAGGTCATGATTCTGGCTCTAGCTCAATGCTATGTTGTACCTGTTACAGGTCACGATTCTGGCTCTAACTCAATGCTATGTTCTACTTGTTACAGGTCATGATTCTGATCACAAAGCTCTGACTATTACTCGGTGCTATGTTGTACTTGTTACATGTCATGATTCTGGCTCTAGCTCAATGCTGCGTTGTCCTTGATACAGGTCATGATTCTGGCTCTAACTCAATGCTGCGTTTTCCTTGTTACAGGTCATGATTCTGATCACCGGGGCCCACAAAGCTCTGGCTCTGTACAAAGCTATCGAGGAGGGTATCAACCACATGTGGACGGTCTCCGCCTTCCAGCAACACCCGAAAACCATCTTTATCTGCGACGAGAACGCCACTCTGGAACTCAAGGTCAAGACGGTGAAATACTTCAAGGGTCTCATGGACATTCACAACAAGCTGATAGAAGAGGTCGAGCTAAGGAAGAGCGTCAGCTCGGATTAGAGGTGCGGAGCGCGGATTACCTATACATCATAGCGACGGGGATGAAGATTGCCCCTTGAGGATGGAAGTGTGATGAAGGATTGTTAGGTTAGGGTAGAGGTGTGAAGAATGGTTGTTAGCTCAGAGTAGGGGTGTGAAGAATGATTGTTAGCTCAGAGTAGAGGTGTGAAGAAGGATTGTTAGCTCAAGAGTAGAGGTGCGAAGGACTATTGTTAGCTCAGAGTAGAGGTGCGAAGGGTGATTGTTAGCTCAGAGTAGAGGTTGGAAGGACCATTGTTAGCTTAGAGCCGAGGTTTAAAGGACGATTGTTAGCTTAGAGTAGAGGTGAGAAGGGCGATGTTGCCGAATAATATGGAAACTTAATTCTACATTAGTCAATGCCTGACAGGATAACGTTGACCACATCTGATCGCAGTGGCTTAGTTTCATGTCAGTTTGTGACACAATACTTACAAAGCTATGACTGTGATATGCACAGGTGTTTGCTGAAAAAAACTGTTATAAACGGCGTTTTCCACCTTGCCACTTGTGACTAACTTTATGTGAGCCAGTTTGTCTTGGAGCTCTTTATGACAGTTATCCTATCACCGCTATATCTCTGGTATACTGGAAAGAATGTCAATAGAACTACTAGTTTCACCGTGAATGTACACCGTCGCGCAAAAGTTCTATATTTATATTAATGTACGCTTTTATGTTTCTGCATTCCCCGAACTGGTGCAGTGGTGTCTTGCTTATTAAAATATGGTTTTGTGTGGTGCCGGGCACGTGACCGCGTGGTTTGGGTGGTGCCGGGCACGTGACCGCGTGGTTCGGGTGGTGCCGGGCACGTGACCGCGTGGTTTGGGTGGTGCCAGGCACGTGACCGCGTGGTTTGAGTGGTGCCGGGCACGTGACCGCGTGGTTTGGGTGGTGTCGGGCACGTGACTGCGTGGTTTGGGTCGTGCCGGGCACGTGACCGCGTGGTTCGGGTGGTGCCGGGCACGTGACCGCGTGGTTCGGGTGGTGCCGGGCACGTGACCGCGTGGTTTGGGTGGTGCCGGGCACGTGACCGCGTGGTTTGAGTGGTGCCGGGCACGTGACCGCGTGGTTTGGGTGGTGCCGGGCACGTGACCGCGTGGTTTGGGTGGTGCCGGGCACGTGACCGCGTGGTTTGGGTGGTGCCGGGCACGTGACCGCGTGGTTTGGGTGGTGCCGGGCACGTGACCGCGGGGTTTGGGTGGTGCCGGGCACGTGACCGCGTGGTTTGGGTGGTGCCGGGCACGTGACCGCGGGGTTTGGGTCGTGCCGGGCACGTAACCGCGTGGTTTGGGTGGTGCCGGGCACGTGACCGCGTGGTTTGGGTGGTGCCGGGCACGTGACCGCGGGGTTTGGGTGGTGTCGGGCACGTGACCGCGTGGTTTGAGTCGTGCCGGGCACGTGACCGCGGGGTTTGGGTCGTGCCGGGCACGTGACCGCGGGGTTTGGGTCGTGCCGGGCACGTGACCGCGTGGTTTGGGTGGTGCCGGGCACGTGACCGCGGGGTTTGGGTCGTGTCGGGCACGTGACCGCGTGGTTTGAGTGGTGCCGGGCACGTGACCGCGGGGTTTGGGTGGTGCCGGGCAAGTGGCCTCGTACGTGGTTTGGGTGGTCAATTATGAATACGGCCCCTGGTACATTGCACACTGTGTCGTACACTGTACACTACCGTACGTAGGACCTAGTACATTGTACACCACCGTACGTAAGACCTGGTACTTTGCACACTGTACCGTATGGAGGACCTAGTACATTATACAATTTACCGTACGTAGGAACTTGTTGGTGTCTGCCTCGTGGCACCTTGCGCTGTTGGGAATGCCATCAGATGGCAAGTGGTTGGCTGGGTGGGCAAGGCTGTGGATCTGCCGTCTGTTCTGTCATATTTGTGACGATCTGTCTCATTATCTCATGAAATGGTCTCCTGCCGGTGAACGAGCTTGATCACGGATTATTTCATTTTGTTTTTTGTGTCATAGAGCCAATATATTTGTAACAGAGTGTCTTATAAAATATCAAGTATTAAAGGTGAACGAAATACATGTGTTATGTTATTGAAAGTACAATGCTTAACTACTAGTTAAGTATTGAAATTTGTCCATTCTCCATGTTAAGACCCGGCAAATTGGCTATTGTATCAATTGCACTGCGCGAGTAATACGTGAGCGATATTGAAACAATGAATAGTATCCAGAACAGACCGCCAGGGGGTGGAGTGGATGGGTGGACGTATCCAGAACAGACCGCCAGGAGGTGGAGTGGATGGGTGGACGTATCCAGAACAGACCGCCATGGGGGTGGAGTGGATGGGTGGACGTATCCAGAACAGACCGCTAGGGGGGTGGAGTGGATGGGTGGACGTATCCAGAACAGACCGCCAGGGGGTGGAGTGGATGGGTGGACGTATCCAGAACAGACCGCCAGGGGGTGGAGTGGATGGGTGGACGTATCCCGAACAGACCGCCAGGGGGTGGAGTGGATGGGTGGACGTATCCCGAACAGACCGCCAGGGGGTGGGGTGGATGGGTGGACGTATCCAGAACAGACCGCCAGGGGGTGGAGTGGATGGGTGGACGTATCCAGAACAGACCGCCAGGGGGTGGGGTGGATGGGTGGACGTATCCAGAACAGACCGCCAAGGGGCGGGGTGGTTGGGTGGACGTATCCAGAACAGACCGCCAGGGGGTGGGGTGGTTGATTTGAATTGGGGTTTAACGGCACTTTCAGCCTGTAAGTCTATATCGTGCCATACAGGTTTAGTTCATTATAAATAACTCCGCAGTCAATACTAAAACCCTGAAAATTAATACATGTGATATTGAAGATAAAACGATTGCAAAAATGATAAAGGGTCAAGTAGATACGAATAAAAGGGGTGGGGTGGATGGGTAGACCTATTCAGAAGAGACCGCCAGGAGGTGGGGTGGGTGGGTTGACGTATCCAGAACAGACCGCCAGGGGGCGGGGTGGATGGGTGGATGTATCCAGAACAGAGCGCCAAGGCGTGGGTGGATGGGTAGACGTATTCAGAAGAGACCATCTGGAGGTGGGGTGGGTGGGTTGACGTATCCAGAACAGACCGCCAGAGGGTGGGGTGGATGGGTCGACGTATCCCGAACAGACCGCCAGGGGGTGGGGTGGATGGGTGGACGTATCCAGAACAGACCGCCAGGGGGTGGAGTGGATGGGTGGACGTATCCAGAACAGACCGCCAGGGGGTTGGGTGGATGGGTTGATGTATCCATGCAGAACAGACCGCCAGGGGGTGGGGTGGATGGGTGGACGTATCCAGAACAGACCGCCAGGGGGCGGAGTGGGTGGGTGGACGTATCCAGACCAGACCGCCAGGGGGTGGGGTGAATGGGTGGACGCATTCAGAACAGACCGCCAGGGGGTAGGGTGGCTGGGTGGACGTGTCTAGAACAGACCGCCAGGGGGTGGGGTGGATGGGTGGACGTATCTAGAACAGACCGCCAGGTGGTGGGGTGGATGGGTGGACGTATCCAGAACAGACCGCCAGGTGGCGGGGTGGATGGGTGGACTTATGCATGCAGAACAGACCGCCAGGGGGTGGGGTGGGTGAACGAACGTATCCAGAACAGGCCACCAGGGGGTTGGGTGGATGAGTGGACGTATCCAGCACATACAGCCAGGACGTGGGGATGAAGGGTAGACGTATTCAGAACAGACTGCCAGGGGGTGGGGGGATGGGTGGACGTATCCAGAACAGACTGTCAGGGGGTGGGGTGGATGGGTGGACGTACCCAGAAGAGACCACTAGGGGGTGTGGTGGATGGGTGGATGTATCCAGAACAGACTGCGAGCTGGTGGGGTTGATGGGTGGACGTATCCATAACAGACCACCAGGGGGGCTTGTGGATGGGTGGACGTATCCAGAACAGACTGCGATGGGGTGGGGTAGATGGGTGGACGTATCCAGAACAGACTACCAGGGGCTGGGGTGGATTAGTGGGCTTAAGCAGTACAGACCGCCAGGGGGTGGGGTGGATGAGTGGACGTATCCGGAACAGACCGTCAGGGGGTCGGGTAGATAGGTGGACCTATCCAGGACAGACCGCCAGGATGTGGGGTGGATGGGTGGACGTATCCAGAACAGACCGCCAAGGGGCGGGGTGGTTGGGTGGACGTTTCCAGAACAGACCGCCAGGGGGTGGGGTGGTTGATTTGATTGGGGTTTAACGGCACTTTCAGCCTGTAAGTCTATATCGTGCCATACAGGTTTAGTTCATTATAAATAACTCCGCAGTCAATACTAAAACCCTGAAAATTAATACATGTGATATTGAAGATAAAACAATTGCAAAAATGATAAAGGGTCAAGTAGATACGAATAAAAGGGGTGGGGTGGATGGGTAGACCTATTCAGAAGAGACCGCCAGGAGGTGGGGTGGGTGGGTTGACGTATCCAGAACAGACCGCCAGGGGGCGGGGTGGATGGGTGGATGTATCCAGAACAGACCGCCAAGGCGTGGGTGGATGGGTAGACGTATTCAGAAGAGACCATCTGGAGGTGGGATGGGTGGGTTGACGTATCCAGAACAGACCGCCAGAGGGTGGGGTGGATGGGTGGACGTATCCATGCAGAACAGACCGCCAGGGGGTGGGGTGGATGGGTGGACGTATCCATGCAGAACAGACCGCCAGGGGGTGGGGTGGATGGGTGGACGTATCCAGAACAGACCGCCAGGGGGTGGGGAACGTACGTTGATGGGTAGACGTTAACAGAACTGGTCGACCGCCTGCTCAATGTATTCCCCCAACAATGGTCGCGTTAATTGTGTATTACAATGTACATTGTATTCACATTCATTTCAAAGGAATATGCGCTTGGATATTCAGTGTGTGTGCGTTTGGCGAGGAAACCGGTCCCTTCGTTCCGTGCCAGCTAGTTTTGCATGAGACGGTTGATGCACAGCGATGCGATAACACGGACCACAGGCGCCACCTAGCGAGGTTCGCGCAACTGTCAATACCACCGTTATGTACCGGTAGATGGCGACACTCCAGGAGACGACCAATCAGACACCAGCAAATGGTAAACATAGAAGAGGCGGACCTGACACTGACAGGAACAGACGATGATGCATTAGATCTGACTGTCCACTGAATTATTGCCCCATCGTGCATTTACTGACATGATGAAGACATGGTAATGATTTTTGGCCACACAGTCGTGGCAGTCTATCAGTTTCTGAAGAGGATATATAATACTGCGTTGCGAGGTATTGGCCCGAAGATGGGAATATCGGAAGGATTGCAGGTAAGCCGTAATTTGGCGTAAACGGCGTAAGCTGGTTGTGTCTGCATTGTATGTAAGGTAACATCTCATCCGTCAGCGTCCCGTCAAGGCTCACTTTCAAGGCTATGCATCGGAAGCATGTAAGCTTAACTACTGATTTGCAGAAAGGTCGCTATTGGCTTTAATTCATTTTTGAATTAGCTTGTTTCACAAGGCACATTTTCCTACATATTCTGGGACACGGATACGGCGTCCGACGATCATCTGTCTCGATGACGATGTGATCCTCTGAATCTGATCTCTCGCTCTGCGCAAGACGCCAAGATTTCACGGACCGCGTTCGGCTGCATAAGCCCGCATTTTACTCACTTGGCAAGACGTTTTTCTGCCACTTTATTCAAACTCAATGGGCGGTCTGTTATCGTCGATGCCATTCGTTCCGTGTTGTCCCCGGGGTGCTGCCGTGGTACGAGTGTCTGTCCACTCACCACTGCCCCTCTGGCAGCGGGGGCGGGCGGGAGGCGAGGTTCCTAAGCCGGGGCTAGTGCCGCTCAACGGCTCAAGGCCGCATGGCTCCTACACTGCTACAGGCTATCGATTTCAGCAGGTGTCACGGACGATGAATAGCGCATTAAGCCAACGAGTCCACCAACTCGTTGGTTGCTCAAGCCAACTCAAAAGGCACTCACTAAATAGCTATTTAGGCTTGAACCCTTTACTGGGTTTAGAGGCCATAAACTGATAAACCAACCCTAGCTGTGGCCATGATGGCTATGGTCATCTCACTGAAGTAGCCTTTACCTTCGATGGAGGTAATGGAGCAACTGCAATTAGGGTAGTGGGGATTATAAATGGGCTTCTGTCTGTGCTTCCTAGAGTACTGTCTGTCCAAGGAGAGCTTGAAGAAATGACTTCAGCAAGTCTTACTAGGATCTTCAGGCTATATATGTGTTTCATTTATGATATTGTTGACGGGTCACTCTCAGTTAAATGTCATGATCTAGATGCAAAACCAGATTTCACAATTGTTGTTTTTAGCACCTTACTTGATATGTTTATGGGGGTAAAAAAATACATATATATATATGATAGATTCTATACTGCTATGCATTACTTGCTCCATCACAGGGGTAGCTTTCTCTTAATGAAATCATATAATAAAGTTAGTCATCATAACATACATAAGTCTGTCGAATGTATATAGCATACCAGTTCTTCAAAGCAGAAGCTCACTAAATAAAGGACAGGCGATTTAACCGTCAATTGCATTTTGTAAAACTGTTACAATACAATTTGGGGTAAACAATCAAATGATATTTGTCATGCAGATTATAAATACTGGTAAATTGAATTTTATACAGTGGTCCCTGCATTATACAGTCAATTCATTTTACGACTCTGTAATACAGGCTTTCCGCAGTGCGCAGAACACTTTTACGTGAAAAACCTCTTTATTACACCTTGTGTAAACTGACTGGCTGTTAAGATGCAGGTGTAATAGCGTACATGTATCATTGTACTTCAGACCTTTTTGTAAATCTGATGTAAGTAGGGCTGTCTAAGCATGCTAAGTATTTGAACCAATAAACAATGCCTGGAGGGTGCAGGGCAAGCATCTCAATGCTATTTAAATGACACAGAGCTGGAGACCTGGATCGAGCTCTGCTGCATCCGTTTCGCATGTTATCATGCCTGAACCTAAGCAGTTTATCTGGGGGCATCTCTTTATTATAATATGACTACCATCATTATACAGTTTTTTCAGGCTGTCAGAAAAAAAAAGTCATATAATGCACTTGGACCAATGTATACAGCTGTGTACCTCTTTTTCCTAGAAATTAATATTTAGATACATCCTGTAACTGCCTATATTTAGAATAATAAAAAATTACACTGGAACCTGGGTGTCATTTCACTAAGATCTCGTAACTTTTGCTCGTAAAATTTCAAAATCGTATTGCCCTCCCGAATATAAAGAAAAATTGTTTTATTTATCATCAATATATGGAAAACACGTTTTTGAATAATATTGGCTGAAACTAAATTTTACGAAGACGGCTGCCACCCCAGTAATCGCAGTATAACGCTCATTTCCGTTGCTCGCAAAATTCGGATCTGTCGTTAAATTACAATGTAAAAGATACGGTTACGAGCTCATAACTCTTAGTGAAACGATCCCCAGATCCATATCACTTGACCACTTCCCTGTCTATATATCATGTATAATATATGAGCTGTATGTTTTACACAGCGACCTAAATTGCTCCAACATTTGCACAAATATTGCACAACATAATCACTAAAGGTTTTAGTGGCAGCGATATCAGTGGCAGAATGATATCATCACTGATCAGTGACAGAATGGTTTCAGTGGCGGAATGGTTTCAGTGGCAAAATGGTATCAGTAATTAACAGAATGGTAGCAATGGCAGAATGGTATCAGTGGAAGAAAGGTATCAGTATGGGACAATGGTCTTAATTGCAGCGCTATCAGTGCCAGAATGGTTTCAGTGACAGAATGGCAGAATGGTTTCAGTGGCGGAATGGTTTTAGTGAAAGAATGGTTTCAGTGGCAGAATGGTTTCAGTGACAGAATGGTATCAGTGTCAGAATGATATCATCACTGATCAGTGACAGAATGGTTTCAGTGGCAAAATATCAGGGGCACAATGTTATCAGTGGCATATCAGTAGCAGAATGGGGCTAAAGAGATTGAGGTTGAATCAAAATTTTGGGTGGTGAGTAATGTGCTTGAAAGGCACTCTGGAAATTAATAGAGCATGTAGAGCAGAGACACTTGCATTTGCTGGGATCAAATTTGTTCAGTCTGAAATTTAGTTGGAATAGATTCATGAGAAGAAACTGCCCAAATTACTGAAATTGCCACCCTTCAATAGAAAAGCTACAAAATTATTCATGCTAAAATTCAGCAATAAAGCAACTAATAGGGATATAATATTAAATTTCATATTAATCATATTAATTCTACCAGTAGATATTAATTTTGGGACTTGAACTAAAAAAATTGTATCATCTTGAAGAAAAACAAGATTTGGATTTACTATTTAATTTGTTTAACATGTTTAAACCATGGAATAGGAACATTTGATGTTCAATGATCTAAGACTGATGAGCTGTAGGATAATACATTTTCAACAAATAGTAAAATATGTGACATTCTGACTGAGGCTTGAACATGCTAAATTTAGAATGAATTTTGTTTAAATATTATGGCAATGTCACAATGCTGCTTTAATAGAAATAACCGTATTGAAAGCTTAGATTAAATAGCCCTGAACGATGTGATCTATTAAAATTTTTACATTGTTAAAAATGTGAATGTCACAGTCTTTCTTCACAATAAATGTTATAAACATTCTATTCTGAAAGGTCTGTTCTGATTCCATCTCATTAGGTAATTCATATTAGTTTGACACAGAAAAAGGCAAATGATGTTCTTTCTTACGATGTTATATATATTATGTCTGCCTTGTGAACGAGTTGAGCACTCTCGGTGATGACGTGGTACACGGCTGGTCAGCCTCCCACCTCGCCCCGCGACCCGCCCCCCGCGCCCCCGGCCGGTGTCTTATCTGCTTGTATACGAGTGGGCGGCCATCAAAGCATATAGGATTGGTTCTCTCCCTGTGATCGATGCGGGCTTAACACGATTCTTATCAGTTATTGCGGGTACTGGGCTCTGGGAATCTTAGTGACGTCGCGAATCTCGCTAGTGGTCTGCATGGAAGAAGCTAAAACGAGACCATGGTCTAGCTTCGCGGTCTTCGCAGGGGATTGGTGGGGCGGGGGTTGGCGGGGGGCCTTATTACTCATGTCGCATGAAAAGCCGAGAATATCTAGAGGAATATACATTGGAGAAAATCTAGCCAAATGCAAGGAACTAAATTGGGAAAAGAACAAACAGAATGAAATTGGAAACTGGCAACACGAAATTAATCATCTTTGGAAAGGTAACCATTGTAAGAAACACTTCTTATTCCTAAACTGACAAACGATGTCCCAGATCGACAAATCCTATATGGCTACATTTCTCATTGCGGTTCCCTAGTGTACAGCATGTGAATAAGATGGGAAATATGGAGCCTTTCAGTGGTGACTCGACATTGCACCACACCAATTACTTAATTGGCCCTCACGTGTGAAGCGATGGTAGCCGTTGAAGTCCTTCAACCAATAAAGAAAGTCCTTCAACCAATCAGGATAAAGATCCCATGCATGTCCTTCTTCGTAGGGGGTTACCCCCGGGGACATGGCTCCGCTCTTCCCTTCCTCATTGCATTGACGCGATATGATCAGAATTGGTTAAAGCGCCCTGAAGATACAAGCAATCAAACCAATGACGCCAATACTCTATGCCGGATAGGTGGCAATGGTAGGTTGTGGGTTCGGTTTGGAGTTACGTATATTATAATATATTATGTATCGTGTGGTTCAGGCCAAGCACCAATGACCACCACTGTACAGTTCAGTTCGGTATTCATTTATGGGGACTGTAACTGGGGCTACTGTTGTGGGATAATGCACTGAAAGATATGTAAGACGAAGCAGTCTGTGGATCCGGAATTAATTGTGTTGAACTGAAGATCAGCGCCACCTGGTGTTGTGCTTGTGGACAAGACACAACGTGGTCAGAAACAGTCAACAACCTACTTGAACCGGACAGTTACCTTGGTGAGGTGACTAGGTTTAGGTATTATCAGTGGCGGATCCAGTGGTGCGGGGGGGGGGGGGGGAGGGGTACGGGGATGACGTGCCCCCCACCCCCCTTTTGCTGGAAAATAGGCGATAAAAAGGCACGTGCTCCCCTTTCTCTGAATATTGTATCAAGGCCTCACCAAATAAAATACAATTTGCAAAAATTCATGGACCCGCCACTGTCTATACTCTGTTTGCTTGTAGGGGGCCGGCCCGATAGCTCAGTGTGTTAGAGCTCTCGCCTTGAGTGTTATGGCCATATGAGAGCCAACGGTACGTGGATCGGTGGTTCGCGCCCCGCTGTGGCCATGCCTGTGTGGTCGCGGGAAAAAGATCCCATGTCCTTTTTCGCAAAGAGTAGGGGGTTACCCCCGAGGACATGGCTCCGCTCCTCCCTTCCTTCTCCCATTGACGCGATATGACCAAAAGTGGTTAAAGCTTCCTGAATATATACATCCGACCAATCTATTTACTTGTAACCTCGGCTTACTTTACCGTTGCGTATCGTTTACACGACCCACCACTATATAGCACTTCGTGTTGACTGGTTCAGTGCGCTATTGCCCGACCGACACCCTGCGACTGTATACGACACACTCAGCCAGAGCGTCAGGCCGACCCGCCAAATGGAGGTCACCAGTTGTCAGATATTTTGCCTCGTTGACTGACTTCGCGGGTCAAGTCCCCCACGTCATCATGGCTGTCCACAGATGATCAACAGAGCTAAAGAGTTTTTCACGAGGCGCGTGGGGACGTCCAACCCTGTCCACCAAGGGCCGTCGTCTTCGGGCAAACAGACCCGTCGGCCGTTAGCTTTGTCTTTGGGCGGTGGGTCAACACGAGTGGGCTTTACATTGGCGAGAGCGAGTCGCGGTCATCATGGTGACGATTATGTATTGTGTATTGCCGGCCACGGCGCCATAGGAATGCGACCGGTAATGGCCAGACTAATGTGAGGAGGAACTGGAGAGAGGGGGCCGTTTCCCATATCGGCAGTAATAAATATTATATATTAAATATGTCGACTTGGAAGGGGGAGGTGAGGGGGGGGGGGGTGGGGAAGGCTCACCTGACATACCCTTATTGGATAATCGCTCACCGGACACTCCCTTATTGGACACTCGCTCACCGGACACTCCCTCATTAGACAATCGCTCACGGGACACTCCCTCATTGGACACTCGCTCACCGGACACTCCCTCATTAGACAATCGCTCACCGGACACTCCCTCATTGGACAATCGATCACCGGACACTCCCTCATTAGACAATCGCTCACCGGACACTCCCTCATTGGACAATCGCTCACCGGACACTCCCTCATTGGGCAGTCGCTCACCGGACACTCCCTCATTGGACAATCGCTCACCGGACACTCCCTCATTGGACAATCGCTCACCGGACACTCCCTCATTGGACAATCGCTCACCGGACACTCCCTCATTGGACAATCGCTCACCGGACACTCCCTCATTGGACAATCGCTCACCGGACACTCCCTCATTGGACACTCGCTCACCGGACACTCCCTCATTGGACAATCGCTCACCGGACACTCCCTCATTGGACAATCGCTCACCGGACGCTCCCTCATTGGACAATCGCTCACCGGACACTCCCTCATTGGACAATCGCTCACCGGACACTCCCTCATTGGGCAGTCGCTCACCGGACGCTCCCTCATTGGACAGTTGCTCACCGGAGTCTGGTTGGTTAGTCCTTGCCGCCCAAGTGATCGGGTCGCTTCGGGTCTATTAAGTGGCTGCGAAAGCCCCTCGCACCATCTAATTCGAGAGGATATATAGTTGGTGGTATTGATTTTTGCGTGACGCAGTACTGACGGATTTTCGACCAAGGCCGCGCCTTGCATGGCGCCATTGGTGATGATTGCCTCGCCAAATCGGAGCATTAGGCGAGACAGGGACTGCCATCACCGGGGAAAACGGTGCTATATCTAATTGGTCAAATGCGATCAATTCCTTGATTGGACGTATGGTATCGTATGGCTTCTCAAGATGATGCAAATCCAATAAAGAATCATCATCGGAGGGCAATTGTCCAATGATTTATCGCAATGCTGCTTTACGTCTACCAGCGTGGTGTGTGGTTAATTATAACAGGGTCTCTTAACGGAGTAGTTGTAGTGGGAAGTCAATTGTCGCCACTAATGGAAGTGGCGCCTCCCCTCCCGTTTGGCTGGCGCTTTTTGTGGTGTGATTGTGGCGGTGGTGGTGCCTGGAACCGTGTATTACGGCTCCAGCCACTCGACGGGTCTCTCGCTCGCTACCAGCGTTGGCGTTTGAAGCTATGTAAATTGCGGCCGGCGCAAGGCAAGGCAAGGCAGCCGTGGGGCAGAGGAGGAGACATTGCCAGCCATGGCCAGCAATGTGAGATGTCCCCATCCTCCCTAGAGCGAGTGCGTCATCCTCCAGCGGGCCCTATACGTCCTCATTGATTTCTCGGTTCCCTGTCCATGTCAGCTCCAGATGGCAGTTGATGGCGGCTGGGGACATTGGAAGAGTCCTCCCTGGCGACGGGGTGGGGGGGTAGGTGGTGGTGGCGGGGTGGGGGGAGGGGTATGTGGTGGTGGCGGGGTGGGGGGAGGGACGGGGTACTAGGAGACGCAACGGATGGCGCGGTGGAGGGTAGGACTGATGGCGGGGAAAGGTGGTGGTGGTGGGTTCATGACACGGAGTCAAAGGAGAGGACGGAGAAAGAAACTGTGAATAAGGAAATGGAAATATGGCAGAATACATAAAAATAAAGATCTGGTGGAAGGTCTGCCACTAGAAACCGAAAGAGCCTTTGGGCATGCGGCCTCTGCCTCCCTCCTCCTCCCCCCCCCCTTCCCCTCATGGTTCTCCCCTTCCTACTTACCTACCGCTCGACTGCCCTTGAACCCCACCGGTCTTCCCTCCCTCTCCCGTCTCCATCTTCCATCCCCCAACACCCACCACCCCTCCAGTCTCTCATCTTCTTTCTAAACACCCACCATCCCCCACCACCCCTCCCCTCACCCCCATCAACACCTCACACTCGCTGTCACCACTGTACCTCTCCCCACCTCTCCTCCCACCTCTCCTCCCACCTCCTCCCGCCTCTCCTCCCACCTGTCCCCCACCATCAACATCTCACACTCGCTGTCACCACTTTACCTCACCCGACCTCTCCTTCCACCTCTCCTCTTCTCACGCCTCTCTTCCACCCTCTCACCCCCTCCCCCCCTCCCCCCTCCCATCCATGACGACCTGCGTTACCATGCCACCGTGGCCCTGTGGCCGCCTGTGACGCGGGCCGTTGAGAGCGCTGCCGGCACCTGAGGCGATTCGGCCAATTGACGGGGGATGAAGGACAGGGATCAAAGGCACCGCCGGGGGTAGAGGGGGTGGGGGGGGGGGGGAGACCCCCGGCGGGCTCCTTGGCATAGATTTGCCGCGGTTCTATGGGGAGACACTGCCACCACCACGGCGGCGCCGAGGTGGCAATGGCGAATAAATTCCACCCAGAACATGGGCTGCTCTCCCCCCCCCCCCCACCCCCCTCCTCCTTTCTAGTTAATCCATTGGCGTTGCTCAATCACCGACCCGGCCGCAGCAATAATCGTGATGGATTGGCCGCAGCAATAATCGTGATGGATTGGCCCCCGCGCCCCGGAACAGAGGCGTCAAACGCGCCCACGTGCTATTTTACTTCTCGTATTGCATCGATATCAAACACTGAGCGGAATCAATGGGGAAGGAATGAGTCTTTAAAGAGCAGCTGGTGTCGATTAACCTGTCGATGGTAGGCTGGTTGCACAAATGCCTCCCTTACTTTGGCCCCCTTTTGTGTGGCATTCATACAAAGACCCAGCGCGCCACGGCGGCGGTTAAACTGGTTCAATTCAATGATTAAATTCAATGGAAGCCTTATCATTGTGCAAAGTGTACCTCGCTTTTCATCTGCTTATTGCATTCGAGCTGATGAAATGACCTGAAGATAGTTTTGACGTCGACCGCTTTAATTCCGTTACTGAGAGTGAAACGATTCATGGATGTAAAACGTAGATATTGTCAATAAAACCCCCCCCCCCCTATAATATATGGTTTTATAACGAGAACATACGGGCTTCCAATTTTTTATTGTTTACATTTTAGAATCAAGACTAAAAGTATCTCAAAAAATTATGATGCATATGTTTTATATCTCTTTGAGTCTGTAAAACAAACATTTCAACATAGAACTGCGCGGTTTATTTTTATCTCGCGCGGACGTGAAAGCGAGCCGCGGTCGACATCACACAAAAAATATCAAACGGCGAACCGGCGCGCAGGGATATAAAGCCGGCCACCAACTTCTGCTCCGGTGACCAAATTGCTTCTCTCCGGATAGCCCACAGGCTTTCAGGATTTAAATTCAACACAGAATATACTTATTTGACATGAAGAAGTGGTTGGTAATACAAAAAATTACGGAATATATTGCTTTAAATCGTTCTGGTATATGGGCAACATTCCTGTACATATGATGACCCCCATCTATTTAAATGCGTCATTAAATGTGTCAGCGGCTGGGCATTTGTGTTAAATTGCAGATGTTATTAATGCCATACCATGGACATTCGCACTTGTATGTATTCGTGGCAGGCTCGTTATACTTTTAGCAGCTTTCGGGATAATGGCGATGTATATGGCGAGTTGGGTGAAGCCAGTTTGTTGTGATTGATGCCAGCTTTGTTACGGTGGAACGTCGGGAGAGGATGAGACTGGAGGAAGAAAGTGGGATGGGAGGCTGGCTGTGTGGGTGGGTGAGTCGGCGGTTGGCTGGGTGGATCGGGTGGGGGGTGGGGAGGTAGACCGAGGGCAGCAGTAGTGCCACGTGATGTAGTGGCATTGGGGGGCCCCCGGTGGTGTGTGAGCGAGCATCAAGTGCTTCAGTTGGGTGTTGTAAAGGCTTGATTTGAGAGGACAGCAGTCGGAAGGCAAAGGGAGAAAAAAAAAATAGGGTCAACTTCCAAGGTGAAAGAGGAGATTGAGCGAGGGGCTGGCTGGAGGGGATGGGCAGGCGGGATAGGGGTAGGTGTGTATATAGGGCTAGGTGGCACTTTTGGGGCACCATCGCCTAGTGCGGCGAGGCAATATGTGTGGGTGAGCAGGGCAGGGGGTTAAGGGGGGTTGTGGGGGGTGGCGGCTGACGCGTTGGCGGCCGGGCTGTTGGCGGTTCCTGCAGCTTGTGACGGCGTGATGTGTTGGCGGGGGTGGGTGGTTGATGAGCAGGAGTAGGTGATGAAGCGGTGGATGTGGTGCGGGCGTTGAGATGGAGGATGGAGTGAGGGTTTGGGCGAGGGTGTTGGGGTAGGCAGTGGGTAGAGTGGGAGTGGGGAGGTAGGCTATTGATGGGGTGGGGGAGACGGCTGTGTGGAGGTAGGTTGTGGAAGGAGTGGGGGTGGGGCTGGGGGGGGGGGTGAAGTGGGGCGGTACCTCTTTACCCACCGGCGCGTGGTTGGGGTGGGGTTGCCGGGTGTTTAGGTGGAGCGGCACCACTCTGCTGGTCGGCGAGGGGTGGCGGGGTGGGGGTTGGGGTGGGGGTGGGCCTGAGGGGGTGTTTAGGTGGGGCGGTACCCCTCTACCCGCCGGCCGGCGCGGAAGTCGGTGCTCGGGGAGAAGCCGTCGGAGTGTTTATGTGATCTGTCGGCATTTGGCCAGCATCCCGCCGATTGCGTCGCGGCCTTCACCTCTCCGGCCGCCAAGCGCCGTCCAGGCGGGCCGACCGACCACTGTGTCTCGGGGAAGGAAGCTCAGGGGCGACCGCCCGCCCCGGCGCGGTGGGTGCCTGGACCGCAACGTCCGGCTGCTGGATGGGGGCTCAGTCGCCGTGGAGATATCGGTCCGGACCGCGGCGCGGCGCGTGGTCAGCCACTGAGTGGCCGCTGATTTATTTCGCTCTGGAGAGGGGGGAGGGTGCAGGGATCGTAGAGAAGGGGGTGGGAGGAGGGTGGGGGGGGGGGGGTGGAGGGTGGGAGGGATGGGGGAGGGGTGGGTGGAGGCGGAGGTGGGGGGGGGGGGGGGTCTGCCGCCGTCGGGGTGGGGGAGGTGGGGTGGTCTGTCGCCGTCGCCGCCATCGCAGGGCAACTTTATCTTACTTTATCCGTGGACTTCATCGGCATAGTGGACAGGGTCTGTCGATATCTGAGGCATGATGCAGCGGTGGAGGGACGATATTGTATTCAAAGAAAGCAAATTAGCCAAGCATCGAGGAGTGGGTCAACGAGGCAGGGAAAGTGGACGGCGAGAACGTACCACGCATACTATCGATATAGGGAGAGACGGCCCTCTCCATGACATATAGCGAAACAAAATAGAGGGAATTAGATACAAGAGCATAGCAGAGAGGGGCGAGAGAATGCCGTTTGGTGTAGTAAGGTGGTTAATTTACAAAATAAGGATAAATTAACTGTTTTAGTTTCGTGTTTTTTGTTTGTCATTTACGTGTCAGTGCTGGATGAAGGTGACGTTCACAAGCCGGTTCCTTCCAAGCCCGAGCCACGAGGGCCGCCCCGATAGCTTAGTGGGTTAGAGCATTCTCGCATTCTGGCCACATGACAGCCTTACGGCCCGTGGATCGGTGGTTCGAGGTCCGCTGTGGCCATGTCTGTGTGGTCGCAGAGAAAAAGATCCCATGTCCTTCTTCGAAAAGAGTAGGGGGTCACCCCGGAGACAGGGCTTCGTTCTTCTCTCATTGACGCGATATAACCAGAAGAGGTTACAGCGTCCTGAATATACAACTAGCAAATAAAATAGACGCCGTCCTTCATTGCTGATACCATCCACCAGGGCGCCACGAAATCCTGAATGTGTTCACGAGCCGGCAGCCATTGCCCTACCCAACGCAATCTAGCCTCTGCATGCGGAGGCAATCTGGCCTCTCTACAGCCCTGCTTAGCAGAATGGCCCTACAAATAATGTCCATCATCGGGGCAGTTAAAAAAAACAGTCGGGGTAAGGAATGTGAACATGTTTGCTCGGCGATGGAATGGTTTTTCCATTGCCTGGGCCTGGCCTCTGACTGTTGCTGGCCTTCTGTTCTGACCTGCCTGCGCTGCCTGCTCTGCCTGCAAGGTGGCGGGGCCTGGAGGGTCCCTGTCTTTCAGGTAGTTGACCCCATGACTACCCCCCCCCCCCCCCGCTCCAACTCATTCTCAACCCCGACCTTTACAGACTGCAGGGCTGCCTAATGGATTCAGACCGTAAATCTAGCCCACCACTTCCGCCATGCACCACCCCCAACCCCCACCCTCTCCCCCCGCCACCCGCCAACCAACCCCAATGATGCGGCGCAGATAGGAACCACAAAAAATCGCGTGAAGCCAGCACGTTATAATATCACGATTCGGTGCCATCCTCCTTTTGCCTGTGGGGTGAGGGAGGCGACGCCTCTACCTCCCTCTCGGCCATGGACGTGGGGGTGAGCGCAGCCCTGGGCGGCCTGAGTAACCAGCCAGCCAGCCAGCCAGCCAGCCAGCCGGACATAGGCCCTAGACCGACCCAGCAGTGGACCCTGCGATTAATAATGGAGTGAAAACTAGCGATAGGCGGCCGCCGTCAGCCAGTGACGTCTCCTTGCCCCACAGTGCTTACCCCGCAGTGCTCACCCCACAGTGCTCACCCCACAGTGCTCACCCCACAGTGCTTACCCCACAGTGCTCACCCCACAGTGCTCACCCCACAGTGCTTACCCCACAGTGCTTACCCCACAGTGCTCACCCCACAGTGCTTACCCCACAGTGCTTACCCCACAGTGCTCACCCCACAGTGCTCACCCCACAGTGCTCACCCCACAGTGCTTACCCCACAGTGCTCACCCCACAGTGCTCACCCCACAGTGCTTACCCCACAGTGCTCACCCCACAGTGCTCACCCCACAGTGCTCACCCCACAGTGCTTACCCCACAGTGCTTACCCCACAGTGCTCACCCCACAGTGCTCACCCCACGGTGCTTGCTCCTTGACGCAGTGGGCTCCTTGACGCAGTGGATTTTATGCACACATATCTTATATTTATGACGTTTTATGACCGTGACATGGAGGGTTGAACTCGATGCATGGTGCACGTACCTCACCTTTTCTTCTGGGCTCTCACTGGTTTAAACATATTTTGAGGGGCTCTCATCGCGAGAGCGTGAGTGGAACCCGCTTATGTTGATTTAAGGACTGAGCTACTGCAAAATTCGTGTTGCGATAGAGTTGAATTGTGTGACCTTTGCGCAATTTAGTTTTGTTTTTGGCTTTTTATCGTTGTCTTTCTCTTTGGCGACCTTTACGGCAATACCCGCTGTAGCCTTTTTGGCCCACACTCAGTTGAAGAACCGTGGATTTTTCCTCGTTAATGTCGTTGAGAATGTAATGTCGTTATGGGCCGGCATCGGGGTTGGAAAGACGGGTCGCATACGTGCTGTTCATGGGCTCGTCCCCCGGGGGTGGGGGGAGGGGATACCTAATACATTGCCGTGGGTGGGAGGATTCCGCGGTAAACCCCCCCCCCCCTTTTTGCAACGCGGTTTATGTTTTCGCGGCCACCCGCTCTATGAAAGCACATTTTCAGAGCCCCCCCCCCCACCCCCCCGGTCGTAAGTTTTCAAATATTCGCTGTATAGGGGTATCTTCTTTTTCATCATAAATGTCCGCTCTATAGGGGTGTCTTTTTCATCCCAATTGTCCGCTCCCTCAGGCATCAAGGGGCACCCGCGGACCCCCCACCAGATTCGTATATACCTGGGGGGTGGGGGGCTCTTCGTCTGTTCGTTGTCCAGTGCGGGCTCGAGCGGCGCTATGCACAGTCGGTACACCGGGGGGTCGGTACACCCGGGGTACACCCGGGGTCGGTATATCCAGGGTCGGTACACCCG